>JARHVA010000422.1:4947500-5160000 GCA_037957365.1 Torreya grandis | reverse complement strand
CTTTGACAAACCCTAAAATAAATGTAAAAGTATAATTATTTCAAAAAGTTTGGTTTTTTTTCTATTTTTAAGCCTTTGCATAATAACCCTTTTGGGTCTTTTGTTTTTGACTAAGTGTTATTTCTTTTAGACTTTTCATTCAGCTACGTGCTGAATTCTTTTAGACAATTTGTCCAAGATAGATCTCAAAGATGAAGACTAATTCCTTATGTAAAATTTTATACATTATTTCCTTGAAGGACCTCTTCAGGCTGAGGGATCATTTTCAACTTTTATAAAGGGAAGTTTAGAAGTTTTGAAGGGCACTTAAATGTTTTTGAAGGGCACTTCAAATTTTTTTGAAGGGCATTTACAGGAAGACTAAAAGTTACTTTATAAAATGTTTGAATGGCACTTTAAATTTCCTGGAGGGTCATTTAAAGATTATTGAAGGACCATGTCTTTTGGATGAAAGGCAAAAGGATAAAAGTCCAAAGGGCCAAACGAAAAGTCTGAAGGAATTCTTTCAGAAGACTTGTCTGCATCGAAAAGAGGTCAAAGCCCATTTATTTTGGACATTTTTTTTAATACAAAGGAAACAAAAGGATCAAAATATTTTTTGAGAAAATTGTCTGTAGGAATTGCCAAGAAAATGCTCAAATGAATTCTTTCAAGAAAAGTACCGAGATAAAAAAGTCTGAAGGAGAAATGTGCCAAAAAAGTGATCATGGGAAAAGTGTTTAAGGAATGAATTATTTTATAAATATTATCTAAGGGAAACAAAAGATTGATGGAAATAAATGTTTTAAATAAATACCCAAGAAGGTGGTGGCCCCACAAATGGCAATTCAAAACTACAAAAAATAGTCATTAGAGTAAAAAAAAAGGGCTTGGTGAGAATCTAAGGACAAATATGGAGGTAACAAATGTCAATATCCTAAGCATTTAGTGCAATCAAAACAATCAAATAATATAAAGGTTGATGGTTCATGTTATTGTTAGTATCCAAGAGGTAGTTACCTGTGCCCATTTTAAAGGTTTTATGCCACTTTTTGGCAATCTTATGATTGATTTTGAATGAGTAGACTCTTGGCATGGCATAGTTTTCCCCACATATCTTTCAAATGCAAATGCAATTGACTCTCTTAAGGTGACACATGTCTAAATAACCTTTGGACATCCTTTTCTTACTCCACTTCTCAAAGTTATAAATATGCATTCTCTTAGCTCATTTGAGAAGCCTCCACTGGTTATTGGGAAAACTCTAGCTAGATTTGTACTTGAATAACTCATGAAGATATATATAATTATTATTGCCATTAATATGCTATAATATATAATAATGAATTGAATCTTTTTGGTCTAATCTAGTGAAAGATTATATTTTCTATATTTTACTCTTGATGGTCTACCAACTTTTAGAAAGAAGATTGTTATAGGTCTTTGCTAGTATTCGTTTTTAAGTGTAGAGATATCCTAGAGTGGTCCATAATTATATCCCTCTTTGGAATCATTCATTCCCTTCACAAGAATCATATACCTTCTTTAATCTAGTATATGAAACATTGATGTATTAATGAATCCTAAGTTGTGAGTCTTGTGTGCAAAACACCTTATTTATCTTTAAGTAGTGGTTTCAGTAAATTAGTAGGAAATTATACATTGGTGCATCATTGTTTGGTTTCTTAGTTATTTTCCTTAACCCTTTTTATACATAAATTATTAAGTTAGAGAGAGAGCTTTAATTGTGCATCAAGGGGAGCTAGCCCCTTATCTAGAGATTCATCTCAGCGAAATTGTAACCCACAGCAAGAGAGATGTTTCCATTATACCACTTAGATGAGGAGAGCTGAACATCTCCTCAAGGGTATGAAACCAAGTGTCAATAATTATGATAAACATAGAAAATAAATTCAAAATAATAGTTTGATTTCATAAACACTAGAAAGAGATAATATTAGATTATCTACAAATACACAGGTAGATCTAAGATATGTAAAGGTAAAAGTATAAAGGAATAAGATCATGATTTAGTGGTCAAATTATGAAAACATTATTTTTGGAGGCATAAACAATTGCTTCAGCCTTGGGACACTTATGCTAACATATGTATCATAATGTTAATGAATATGTCTAGTATAAAATACTAACTATATTAAAAAGTAACCATATTGAGATTCTATGTTTTATGTCACATTTATACTGATATATATTATTTGTGCACATAGGATGTATTTGATTGTTTATGGATAAATGCCTAGCTCTTCACCTTAGGTCTTTGTACCTAACCTAAAATTGGTTAGTGAGATCATGAATTTGAGCTTACTTCTACAAAACCTATGTCAATGAGTGTTGGTTACATATCCAATAATATGAAGAGGGACTCATACATATGTATCTATCACATAAGTATTGGATTATGTGTAAACAAGGGTGTAATATACTATATGAAATGGCATGCCATGATATAACTTGTAATTTGATAAATACTACTCATTGGTAGTTCCTTAAGTTCTTTAGACCTATAATATGACTGCTCCTATGATTAATATGAAAATAAGAAAGAATAAGGTAGTATAACTTAGTTATGTAATCAATTTTTATGATTTTAAATAGGTGCTTTCATGATATTTGATATATGAATAATGAATTGAATCAAATTTGTATTAATACTACAAATTTTAGAAAAATATCATGGTAAGGTTTAATTAGACAGATAGGCTAACTCATATGTTATTAAATATTTATAATTTAGATGACATTTGAGGACTAGATAATTGATAATAATTTGGACACTTGCATCAATGTAAGTATCCCTATCTGGGATGCAAGTGTTTGGAAGGATAGGAAGCTATTAAGGATTTGAAGCTAATAGTGGCATATATATATATATATATATATATATATATATATATATATATATATATATATATATATATATATATATATATATATATATATATATATATATAAAGTTTTAAGACTTTTTTACACTGTAGGAGATCTTGGTCATTAGAAATGATAGAGTCAAAGTATAATATATATCTAGGTATAGTGAGATGGATAATATGATCCTTTTAGCATCAAATAGTTATATAACTAAAGGATAGATCCCTAATATGTATTTTTCAAGTATAAAACACTAAGATGCTATATAAATTAGATTTTATTATCTACCGTTCTCACCTTCACCTTCATAGTCATTAATTATTCTCCCATTTTAGCTTCAACCATTTGTAAAATATGTTTCCCTTTTGTACTTTATAGTTAATTATAGATGAAAAATTAAAAAAAACATAGCCTACAAGGAACTTATCCTTCCAAAACTAAGAGGAAAATCTCTATACCAATGTTGATTTATCCAAAAAAATTTTAAAAAAACATTATTGCTACCCATTGTACAAGCCAATAAAAAAAGGAAAAAAAGTAAGTGAGATAAAGATTTTTCCAATAAAATTTGGTGGCTCTATTTGGGATCAAATGGTGAATTCAATTTATAAATTTGTTTAACCTTTTTAATTTAAGTGTTCTTAAACTAACAACATTAAATGGTGAAATAAAATTCCTAGTATGTATTGATCTAATATGCTACAAAATTTACAAAAATTAGATACTTTTTAAAAATAGTAAATTTTACTAGGGTTAGAGAGTTTCCATCTCAACTAAAAAATATATTATGATTTAGGCCAACTATAAGTGAAAATTATGTACAAACACTGAAGACATAGTTTTTTTAGAAAAACAAATTTTAATTTATTGGGACGAGTTTGCAAGTAGAAGACATGGGTGCATTACGACCTTGTATTTATATTTTTTCCACATATGATTTAACTATGGGATTGAATTTTATATATTTTTTTGTGTGATAACTTACAAGGGTTAAGTAATTAACTTTGTGTTCTATGTTGTTGCATAGAAGACCTACCAAAGAGAAAACCTTAGATTTTTCACAAGAAAGAAGATAAATATGAAATAAAAAATAGGGGAAAAAATTAAGGAAAATATTTTAATTGGACTCATAAACTCTACATAAATGATCACTACTTACATAACCCAAAAGAGCCTTATGTTGATGTAAATCTATCCCCTAGAGTGATTGTGTTATTCATCATTATGTAACTATAATGACTATAGATAAAATATTTATTGAAATGGTTGAAAATTTATTCCCGTGACCATTAATAAATAGTATTCAATCTTGTATTATTATTTTTAAAATTCAATAGATCTGAAATATGAATAAGTAGTACTCTTTTTATATGTTTCTAGTGTAATTTCTAGAGAGATCCAGTGGGTGAACAATAAGTTGTATTGATGTGATTTTCTAAGAGAATATTTGGAATATTTTTTTAACCAAATTTTAAAAATGTGGAGGAGAGCCATTATGAAATGTATTAATTTTAAAAAGTGATTGTTGGATCATGAGAGACAAGGCCTCAATGTGCCCTTGTCCTACTAGTGCAAAATTATCCTAAAAGACCAGAGATAGTTGAGACATGTCTAACATGAGCTTGTGGGTAGAAATGGATGAATGTAACTAAAATAAGGAGATATATAAAATATTTTTAGTGCTTATAAGATAGTGAATGGTATCTTATAAATTTTGAGTTTTCAAAATATATAATAGACCAAGTAAGTGAAAGAATATTAGGAATAAAAATTTTCAAGCACTTAATGTTAATGATCAAACTTATTTGCCTACAATTTATCTCACTTTATTATAGTGATGAACAAATTAAAATTATTAGAGTAATGTATATTTAAACCTCAATTTGTAATCATACTTTGTCTTTATATGCAATGTGTGACTGTGCAAGATGTCTTAATGTAAGAAACCTATAATAATGTAACTAAAAGTAATAGTTTATTATTATTATTATTATTATTATTATTATTATTATTATTATTATTATTATTATTATTATTATTATTATTATTATTATTATTATTTAAATTTATTATTTTTAATTTGAAGAGAGAGTAATAAAGGGTATGAAATAAAATTTCCATGTAACTATGAGATGAAAAAGTGTGCATGACCCCTTGTTAAGGCATATTTAGAGGTGTTGAAACTATGATAAATTGAGAGTGATCAAGTCTCAATTTGAAAATCATTGAATGCTCTTGATTTGTAAATATTATATACTCTAGCTCTTGTTTGAACATATAGTATACTTTATAAAAAAATTGAAGAGTATAACTATGAACTATGGATGCTACATATTGAAATAGTGAAACCATAGATATTGAGTTCATGATACTCTAACATGGCCCACTCACAACCGAGATGAATCACATTCATATTTTAATATTTTATTTAAAATTTTGAAACTATAAACTTGTGTATTTTGATAATGCCATAGTCAAAACATGAACTTGAATAAATATCATGGTCCTTGTATCTTTTTTTATTCAAATTATCTTGTGAACCTATAATTGAAATACTAAAACTTTTGAAGTTTGCCATTTTTGAGAACTTATGAAAAAATTTCAAATTTTCAACTTCGTAACTATTTTGAACTAATAATGATCAAATAGAGTGATGAGTACACATGTATGAAACATTACCTAAAATATGAAAATTTTGAATCATATTTATATTTAAAAACTATGTTTCTTCCATAAAATCCCCTTGTGATGCCCCCATTTGAAGATGAGAGAAATAAACTACAAGTCACATATTTAAAAAAAATCACTTGTGAAAATTATAATCATGTTATAGAACATTGAATTATTTAACTATATTACATCATATTATTTGAATATAACATAAAATTTGCACACGAAATATGTGTAACATAGATATAGCATTGAGGCACATAAGTAGTGTATGTATGATATAGATCATGGCACTAGATTAAGAATATTATATATAAGTGATGCATGGTATGAGTTATGAGACTATATTGAGATAGATAGGATGCATAACCATAGTAAGAAGCAATCGAAAAGCAAGCCACAAGATATTTTTTTACATAATATGTCACACATAATGCCCAAAGGGTTGTATAAAAAGGACATGTAAGTGTTGCCTAACACACAAAACCAAGGTCCAAACAAAAATGAAATGATAATGCCATATAAGTAATATTCTGAATATAGAAAGCCAAGGGACACTAAAATAATAAATAAAAATCCAAACTTATCATGTAGGAAAGTAATATTGCAATGAAAACCGTTTAAAAAATGAGACTAGTATACATCCATTATACGTTTATATAATTAATCAAATGTTTTCAACCATAATGTATTTAACAATTTAACATTATAAAAACTTCAAAAACCTTGTTTTAACATAGTTTAGCATCTAACTTGGAATGTATTACTAGTGATATTTCATCTTCAAAATAAATTTATCAATATACATTGATTATTGGATTTAATAAAGGCACATGTACATAGATTATTTGAAATTTAATATAAAAGTACCAATACATTTATGATATAAAAATTACAAGTAAGGTAGTTCATATCCACCATGTGTATATCACGTACATGGTACTTCACTTTTTATTAATAAGCGATAAATCCATCAATTAAACAACATTTTAAAAAATCAAGAATAGATAATTCTCTCAATTCACACACACACACACACACACACGTATGTATGTATGTATGTATGTCAATTTATCAATATTTATTTATATTTAAGATAATAATGGTAATTTTAACATAGGATTAGTCTTAAATTTTATTTATTTTCAAATGATTATTTATTATTTCTCTACCCCAAATGATTATGAATGTGAAAATTATGATTGAATAAAATTATTTGGTTTACTTGATTAAAAAATAATATTTAATATAATAGTTGAATCAAATATAAAAAGGTATTATAGCTATGGAATATAATTATTAGATATATATATATATATATATATATATATATATATATATATATATATATATATAACAAAATCTTCCTTTGAAACTTAATTTATTTTATTTATTCAATAAATTGAATTACATGTTTTCGACCATAATAAATTTAACAATTTAACATTATAAAACCTTTAAAACCCTTGTTTCAACATAGTTTAGCATCCAACTTAGAATGTATTAATAGTAATATTTCATCTTGAAAATAATTCTATCAATATACACCGATTAGTAGATTCAATAAAGGCACATGTACATAGATTATTTAAAATTAAATATAAGTGTACCAATATATTTATGATTTAAAAATTGCAAGTAAAGTACTTCATATCCACCATATTTATATCACGTACAAGCAACTTCAGCTTTTAATAATAAGGTATAAATCAATCAATTAAACAAATTTTTAAAAAAATCAAGAATAGATAATTCTTTCAATTGAAAAACATATATTTTTTTAATCAATTTATCAATAATATACACTGATTATTGGATTCAATAAAGGCACATGTACATAGATTATTTGAAATTAAATATAAAGGTATCAATGTATTAATGAATTAAAAATTTCAAGTAAGGTAATTCATATCCACCATGTGTATATCACGTACAAGGTACTTCACCTTTTAATAATAAGGTATAAATCAATCAATTAAGCAACTTTAAAAAAATCATGAATAGATTTTATATATATATATATATATATATATATATATATATAATCAATTTATTAATATTTATTTATATTTAAGATACTAATCATGATTTTATCATAAGATTAATTTTAAATTTTATTTATTTTCATATGATTAATTATTAGTTTTTACATCAAATGGATATGAACGTGAAAATTATAATTTAAAAAAATTATTTGATATAATTAATAAAAAAAAAAATTTAATATAATATTCGATTTAAATATAAAAATGTATTATTACTATAGAAAATAATTATTTAAAAAATAATTAAATAAAATATTTAACAAAATATTCCTTTGAAACTTGATTAATTTTAATTATTTAACAAGTTAAATCAAACATTTTTGACCATAATATATTTAACAATTTAACACTAGAAAACTTTTTAAAACCTTGTTTCAACATAATCTAAGATGTATTGCTAGTAATATTTCATTTTGAACATAATTCTATCAATATACATCAATTATTGGATTCAATAAAAGCACATATACATAGATTTCAAATTAGAAAAATAGTGCCATACATTTCTTCAAATAGATCATACTTGGATTTCTTATAATAATAAAAAAAATCAATCAGTACTTCACACTTGTAGTTCATAATAAATAATTACAATATTTATGATGAAGAACTAATTAAAAAGAATTACGATATTTGAAGTGACAATTTTATGAATTACATGGATATTAACTTTTTCATAAAAATAAAAAATGAAACTAAGAAAAAAACTAAAAGCAAAATCTTTTGAAACTTTATGTTCAAGCTAATAAGTAAATATTCATATATTTATTTTTAAAAAATAAAAAATATATATATATAAAAAAAACAATCATTTTATTAAAATAGTTTTGTTGCATTTATATCAATAAACAATCCTATATTAGTCGTAAACAGTATTTCATCAGATCAATTTTATTACATGAAAATTTTCAAACACAAAACATTTAAACCAACATTAAATTTATTTAAGGAAATAAAAATAAAAATAAAAAATATATTTCATAATCTTGAACTAAAAAATAAACTTTGTATGAACAAATATAATCTAAAATTCATGTCATTCAAATTGTTTTGGTGTACCTTTTAATAATTATATTTTATAAGACCATGTTTTTCGAGACAAAATTTTTACAATGTCTCGTAAACATTATATTCAATAAAATCATTTTTTTTTCTATTTTTTTAAATTAATTATTTATAAATTAAGAATCTATAAATTGAATTTTTATATCTTTATATACATATTAAAAATTAATAAAAAAATATTAATAACATTTATTTTCTAAAACAAACTTATTCTCTCCTTAAAACAAAATATATATCAATATTATTGATGTGCAATTAAAATTCAAAGAATTATGACTAAGCTTAGTCCATGCAACTAAAGGAGACTTATGACATGTTCCATGTGACTAATAGGAGACCAATGACTATAGACAAAGTCTTACCATAAAATGACATCCTTATAGCCACAAATATAAATTAATGTTGTTTTATGAATATCGTGCACTATATGCACTCGATGAGAACTAGACATACGAGACTATTAATTTCGCAGTGCAGGCTTCACAGCATGCGAATGATGTAACTGGTTTTAATTTTACAACGCACTGTTCACAGCATAGCCCCAAGTTCTTGACAGTAGAGGCGATGAAGAGATTAAAAAAAAGTTACTCTCTTAGTATTGGGTTGAAGTTAATATAAGTATTTGATAGGTTTAACCTTGAAGCAGAAGAAATGGAGAACATACCTAAATATGTATCAGTTCCTAACCCTCAGTCATATTAGTTTATGGGGTTGCAGTGCCACAAGGGCCAGCGTACCAGCCAAACCATATGAAGAAGAAAAACATGGCATCTGACATTCCACAAACAAATTATATGGTAATAATTCGTGTATCATGCAATATCCCAAATGATATGGAGAATAAAAACCAATAAGAAAAAATGCTCACAGATAGGACCCTTTACAGAAAACAATCTATGACTCCATATTTTCTACAACATTCTTATAAACGACAATTAAAATTTAACTGTACAGAGCATAACCGGTAATAATTATATCTCATATAAGGATCTCTAAAATTCCTATATTTTCTGCCCTGGGCTCTATTAAGACGCAGGCAAACGGCCCACAACCAGCTGAATATGGTGTTGCATGCCATGGCACGGGTCTATAAATGAAGACAATCGTTGTTATTACAAATAAGATGGCCAAAAAAATAAAAAATTTGAATGTTCAATAATTTAAATGTCATCTGTTAACTCCTTCGAAGTTACAATGATGAAAACACACATTAGTTAAGCAAAATATCAATAAGTGTAAATTTAAAAGTTGTACGTAAGCAATCTTTTTTATGATTCACATTGAATGAATAAAAAATTACATAAGTATTTTTAAATACAGAGTAACTTAAAATTGAAGTTGATATGTATAATTAAAAATTTAAATAAATAAAAAATTATTTAAAGTTAATTGATTTATATAATTTTAGTAATTGTTATTTTTAGTAACGTTCATTTTTTAGCAAGTTTTTCAATTATTATTTTTAATAAATTTTGCATGCAAGTTTGGATTGACCTAAAAAACTCTACATTTCATCTTTTACATATTAAATAATGAATTTTTACTCAAATTCTAGTTTGGTTACAAAGATATTTGATTGCTAAGATTTTGAAATTCTTAAAAAAATAGTAAAATGTAATTTGAAACGCTTATATGATAATTTATGACCCCAAAAAATATGTTAAAAAAGAGACATGCCTAAAATGCAATTCACATGTTTGATACTGTCATTTTCATAAAAACAAGAGCTCAAATAAAATTATGAATCAAAATTTATGATTTCTGGAAGTTCAATCTACACATCACACAATTAAAATAGATAACATGACTGCAGTTAAGTTGCTGCCAATTGAGAGAACAAATGAAAACGTAAATATTTCATTGCAAGACCTCACATAAATAACCACTAAACAACAGTCCTCTAAAACAAGAATATGAACCATGACTATTGTCTTGAGAGGAAAAGATAGGAACTTCTTAAAAATGAATGAAAAAAATGTAGGAAAAAGACTAATATGATTTTATTAAATAACATGATTCTAATATGTTTTATCCAAATTCATAGTTATTTAATTTTAGTCAAAACAAAATGGTATTAACAGAGTTTTTTTTATAAAAAATTAATAATTTTAAATTGTCAAACAATATAATACTTAAAAATTAATCAATTTTTTTTTGTTATTTAGAAGATAAATATTACCTTTGCTTTGATGTGAGTTAATTTGTGTAACACCCACAAAGTGTTGTCTATGTTGTTAGAGCAAAAAATGTCAAAAAGTTTTGAACAATTTTGATTTAGAACTCGATAAATAAGATAAACAACCAATACATTTCAAAATGCATGCACATTTGGATTGGTTAGGTCAACTGGGTTGAGGGTGGTAAGTTGTGAGGTCGAATCAAGTTGACAACACAGATAGGTTTTGATGTTTTTCATCAATAGTAGTCAGCCACGAATAACTAAATAGCTCTTTGTCTACGCTGGTTATGCTCAAGGCTCTGATGCTAACCTTCACTAGAAGTCATTCATGTAGTTGCAAATGAAACACCTTTTTTAAAACCTTAAAATAAATATATAAGTTTTTTCAATTCAAAATCCTCAATCAAACTTACTCTCAATGTGATATCAAACTTGCTCTCATAGATAGTGGTATTATACATAAACTACATATTTAAATAGAATATCGATGCCAACATTAGTCCTGTTTAAATACACATCAAATAAATCTTTGTATCTTTGTATATATATTAAAATATAAGACAAAAAATTTAATGGTGTCTAGCATAATAATATAAATATCTACAGAATCAAAATGGTTTGTAATTTCACTGGTGAGGATGATGGTTATTTATATCCATCTACTAAAGTATAAATTTGTCTAAATACCTAACACAAAAAGTCAAGCGGTTAAGACAAGAATTATACTCTAAATAATTTTAATGACATGGATATCCCTTACTCGTGATTGCTTAACAATTTTTTTTATTAATTTAAATGCATGCTTACTCATCATTATAAATTTATTATATACAATTTATTTTTGAAATACAAATAAAAATACCAATATTCTATATAATCCAATGATTCCATATAATATTTTCAAATATATATCTATATATACACTTCACATATGATAAAAAGTATCTACACCATTAATTCAATTTAATGATTACTGAGATTTCCATATTTACTATATGGTCACCAACGAGCCAACACATCTGTGTCAGCCATTGCTAGAGTCGACGATAGATCCACACCAACATATACTACATATCAAAACATTTTTTTTTCTTTTTTTATCTGAATGGTTAAGCTGAATTACACAGGTCAAAGCATTTGATATAAACCATCGATCAGAAACAAACTTAATGCAAGGCTCACTCCATCAGACGAAATTAAGAGAAATACAGGATTACATGTTCAGAATGACGTGTAATAGACTTTTACTTTATACAATTGAGCTTTCATATTGGAAAAGTTAAGCTAATTTATCACCGCAAACAACGGCAAATATAATTGAGCTGACAGGTTTTAAGGAAAATCGAATTCGGAGTAGCTGTTACAGATGTGCTTTTCAATATCTTTGGAATACTTTATTCAATAAAATAAGTCAGAGGCTTATGCACATATAATTGAGCTAACAGGTTTCTTTCACGGCTATAGTGAAAGAAATTCAAATCTATGTAATTTCGTGTTGGAATTTCTTCTTTCCATAGCTTAGAGAAATATAACTTTTCTTCATAACTATTTACACATTCACAAATTTACAATCGTTTCCATTTTTTACAGGACTTGGCGGTTCGCTGTATGCCGCATATCTGCGCTTGAGATTTTGGCGTGGAAGTTTCATCTTTTGCACAATATAAGGGGAGGATCCTCTCAATTTGGAACCTTCTGCCTAGTGCCACTTCCCTTTCAAGATGACAGCAATAGCTTTCGAAAACGTTTACCGTCACCTGCAATTTGAAGCCCAGATGAAAAAGCTATTCCATCTCCAATCTATCTAATATTTCTTCAATGCTGAAGCCTCCAACTCTGGCATGGTATGAATTCTTGTAGTTGCTGTTCATAGACAATTGTACCATTACGATTAGTGGCTGCGCTGAATGGATCAAACATAAAACATTAAATTTTGAATGATCGAACACTCATTTGAAAGAGACTTACATGTCTTCGATGAATTTGGAGGCAGCCATTACAGCGGTAATGAGAAGTCTATGGACATTCTGACAATTTATTCTGAATTGAGGATGGATTTGAATAAGACGGTTGATGTAAACATATGCCACTACAAATACCGAAGGGCTGCAACGGATGTATCTGAAATCCTTTCCAAATACTGTTCTATGCTCATGACAGGCACCTGCACTCCATTGAAGGCCTCGTAGTTACGTCTGCTAAAAGTAGGGCTGCATGATTTCATGGCCGCTACTCTTTCATTCCTTCTCAAAACTCTCTCCACAAGCGATGATAAAACTGATAGCACGCAGGGAACTGAGGGCGGCCATCTTTGATCTACGTTTTGGAAACAATAGAGATCGGACCGAATTCTTGTTGGAGAGATTCGCCTGCTAACAAAATCCATTAGTAAGGATGGATGTTTCTAATCTTAGAAATACAATACCTAACCCTGTGAAAATGCGCTTCGCTGATCTGCACCTACCTTTCTGTTGAAGCTTTTCCGCTTTACAGTAGCAAAGACTGACAAATATATAAATAATATCACCATTGTATGAAATAACATAAACCGACAGAGGAAATTCACAATGATTTTGCCGATCTCTATCGAGTACAGCTTGTCCACCACTACCAGAGATGTTCGCGCGTTACAGGTGTGAAGATTCAATGAAGGGAATATTCGGGGGAAATGTTTCGCACATTGCCCGAATGCTCTCATTTCTGCGCTCCCGGCAATGAGTTGCGAAATTTCCATTTTTCTAATTTATGGTACCCACGGCCCACATCTCTGCTAATAAAATAAGCAATTATCCACAAAAATATTCAACCGCATTCTGCCTTATTATCCGATGGAGCTGATAAAGAATGATGGAACATAATTTACTTCATGGTGGAATATTAGATGGATTATTTAGTTTCCGATTTTATATCTGGTTTTATCTGCCCGTACAGCTTTAAAGAAGCCAACCCCTTAAGTTTGATATAGTTTGATGGTGTGTCCGATTTCTTTCAATCATTGCTTGCCAACCACCAGACAATACAGGTCCTTCTTTGCTCTCAATAGTCATGCTGTCTGCATCCAAGAGAGAGAGAAATACCAAGCAGCCGTGCAAGCCCAGAACCCATGTTTTAGGTGAAATAACGGCAATATCCTTCTTGCATTCTTTGTGAAACTCAATGTCAACTACAATTGACAGGTATTTTACATGTACCGTTGTAGACCTTCCGTTCTATGTGAATATATTAGAACCCATGTTTTAGGTGAAATAAGGGTAATATTCTTTTTGCATTTTTTGTGGAACCCAATGTCAATTACAATTAACAGGTATCTTACATGTATTGTTGTAGACCTTCCGTTTTATGTGAATATATTAGAGCAGAGAAGTGATCACATTAGTTTTGATAGATAATAATAAAGGTGTTATGTGCCAAATCTCTGTCAGAATTGAAAATAGTTTTAATATTTATTTTAAGTATTGATCATGGAGATAATATTTCTATCCAATGCAAGTCTAAAATCTATGTTTTAAATGAAATAACGATAATATCTTTCTTGCTTTTTTTGTGAAACTCAATCTCAAATACATGTATTTTACATGTACCATTGCAGACCTTCCATTCTATATGAATATATTAGAGCACACAAGTGATCACATTAGTTTTGATAGATAACAATAATAATAAGGGCGCTATGTGCCAAGTCTCTATCAAAATTGAAAATAATTTTAATATTTATTTTAAGTATTGATCATAGAGATAACATTTCTATCAAGGACAATTATTTAAGAATAGTTATGATACCATTGAATTATCATAATAAATTATTTTATAGTGACAATATTTGTTAATACTACCTACATTTATACTTATGGAATGTAAGTTGACCATGGTTGGCAACAAATTGGCAATGCCAAAATATGTGCTTGTTTTGGAGGATAGAATGCATACTCATTTTTACAATGTCAGTTTTTTGTTAATAGTAGTCGACTTGACATATGACCAAATTACATGTGTGGGTTGGAAGACATAATGCAATGCCATTTTTACATTTCTAATTTTCTCTAACCATGGTTGATAACTAACAACTGTCGATATTACGCACCCAACATAATTACAATTTTCAATTTGGGTTTTTTAGCTTCTTTTCTAGAAAATAGAAGAATAAATTTTGTGTGATCTGGGCCTATTGCTTAGAACCTAGAAAGGCTTGTTTTAAGTGACTCTTAATGGATAAAAAACTACTTATAAATAATGTGATGGTCAAACTTGTCATATATTCTGGTTTATGTAATATATGTGTGCAAAAACTACTTGTAAATAATATGATGTTCAAACTCGATACTTATACTTGTTTGTACAATATATGTGGGTAAAGTGAAGGTATTTAGCACATTTTATTTTATTGTTCCTTTTCCAAATGGTTTGCTTGTCTAATCTATTTAACGAGCTCAATTTTTAACCTCTCAATGTATGTATGTAAAAAGTGGGCATGAAATACTACCAAACATAAAGAGTTACATTTAAATTTCATAGAGCTACTTAAACCAAAATTAGTTAATGAAAAAGATTAATAAAATTATATTTTCAAACAATTTCAGTAAAAAATATAAACTGAACTGATTTCAGATGCACCAAAACCTTAGATATAATAGAAAAATGCACACAAATTTTACTGTTCACTACAAAAGAATTGTTCCAACCATTGAGTAGTAGTGATAGGTACTATTGAAAAGATGTTATTACTGTTTTTTTTTTAAGAAGATATATCAAGTATTTGATTACATCAATTTGAAAAAATAATAATTAAAGAATTATCTAAAATAAATAGTAGCTGCATGTACAAACTAGTTCACAAAATGATAGTGAATTTAATTCAACTATAATCTAATTAAAAAATGACCACCAATATACAATATGTTAATATAATCAATAATGACATTTATGGGTTTGAACATGTTGAAATTTTGTGAAGTAAATTAAGAATTACTAATAATGTGTCACACATATATTTAATTGCATATGCTAAAGATTATTAAATTCTTTAGTATTAATTTAATAAAATGTTGAATGCAATCTAATATTTCCTTTGAAAAATATACTTAAAATTAAAGATTTTAATTATTTGGTAGAAAACATGTATTTATATATATAAAAAAGGTTATATATTTTATTATACTAATAAAATTATTTAATTAAATGATGAGTATAATTTAATATTTAGATTATAGATTTTTGAAAATATTTTTTATCCATTTTTAATCTGAGGTTTTGGATTCTCAATCCTAATCTACCAAAATCTTATAATTTAATTTTATAGATTGTGAAAACATCAAATCCCTAAATTTAATATTTACTTGGAAAAAATAATATTTAAAATTAAAACTTTTGATTACTTCTAGTTTTATATATATATATATATATATATATATATATATATATATATATATATAGATATATATAGTGTGTGTGTGTGTGTGTGTGTGTTTTTATGTCTCTCTCTCTCTCTCTCTCTCTATATATATATATATATATATATATATATATATATATATATATATATATATATAACTTTGATTAGTTGGTACAAAGAGTTAAGTACTATATCACTATTTATAATAATTCAATCAAATAGTTTAAATAACACAATACAATTTTCAAAATGACATTTAGATGCAAGATTTTTTATTTATTTTTAACAATGTTTTTGAAACTCCTATTTGTTTAGCCATAACACTTAGAAGTCATGTACTATAATATATGTCATCATGCTATTTTTTTCCTGAGTATTTTCTTTTCATTTGTGGAGTATATTCCCCTTTAAATTTTATGATGTTAGCACCCCCTATTGTTTCAAAATTAGAGCTACCAACTCTCCTTGCCACTTGGGACTGATTGTTCATTGAGCCCTTGTTCTCTCAACTAGTGGCTCTTCTACTACCACATTTATATTGTATCACAAATGCTTCCCCCTTATACACCCATGTGCTATGCAATTTTTAAAAGACTTGGTACTCACTTCAACCATAATGAGATAAACAAGATAAACTCCATAAAATAAATGTGTTGTCGCTACATCAACATCATTTTGTGTTGATTCAATCTAAAAATCCGGGCTGGTGTCATTTCATAATCAATTAGAAATACCCTAACATTTTCCCTCATCATCACCATTGAGTGTGATGTTGTTAATCATGAAGAATAGAGTAATAATCAGTTTAATATAAAAATGGTTGGAATATTTACAACCTCAATCTTGATATTGAATGTGTGTACCCATGTCCACTTCAAGCTCAATATTAATTTATAACATAGACTAAAACATTGTTTGATGACAATGGTGAAAAGTAATGACGAGTTAGTAGTTATGAGTTTTGAGTGAGGTTTAAATGTTAATTTATTTATAAATATTTTATAATATTTTTGTATATTAAAAAATAAATATAAAATATATATGAATATTCTACAATAAGATATATAAATATTATAATAAAATATTTGTATATATTTATATATTATTTATTATAATATAATTATATATATTAAAAATTAATTATATAATATATATAATATATATTATACGGTATTTATATACAATATTGATAGAGTTTGCCCGACATGAAAGGTCATGTAATTGTAATGCGAATTATAAAGGCCATTCATAAATAGCTCAGCGCCTGAATGCCACATCATAAATATGTGTTAAGTTTCTCAGACAACACTAGTCGCCACGATGCTTACCAATGGGTTGTAGTTCTCTAGCTGAAGAGGAGGAAAATGTGTTGGTGTTTTGGATCATTAAAAGAATGAATTTCAGAAGTGGGTACCTCTGCTCAAGCCCTTTTCTTTTCGTTTAAAGCTTCGTTCCTTTTATCCTGATGTCATGCCTTTTTTCTTTCCATAAAAATTAGAATTATGGAAAGAATTTGTGGTGGGGGTCTGTCATGCCTTTTTTCCTTCAATAAAATCCATATAACAAATCTCTTCAGCTGAAAGAATGCTCCATTGGCTCACGCGCAGGGCTTCTAGTACTATCACTCTTCCATTACTGTCGCGACCAACTTTAAATTCGAGAACAAAGGATTTGGCTCTATATTCGTAGACCTCATGCAGAAGAAAGAGTTTACTGCATTGTTTGCCCACATTACCACCGAAACACCATTTACGTAAAGGTTAAACAACTGGTGCATTGGAAACCATGGGCAGCAATACCAAGGGCAGCGAAACCAGGCGGTGGAGCTAAAAAAGGCTAGAAGCCAGATAAGCCCTCCCCACACGTGTTTTTAGTTAGGAGAACATACATTTTTTAACTTTCTAGGTTTCATTTGAGATGAATCTTTGCATACTTTTTCATAAGAGAATGCTTCCTATCTCAAAATTGGAGTTGACATGTATATTAATTTTTTTTAACTAAATTAAAAGTTATCTAGATTTAAGTGATTCGTGCAATTTTAATAATTTTTATTTTAGTAACTTTCATCTTTTAATACATTTTTTAATCGTTATTTTTAGTAAATTTTTCATGTAAGTTTAGATGAACTTAAAAATTTCTACATATCTTCTACATATTAAATATACATTAACGAATGAACTTTTACTGAAGTTTCTATTTGGTTATCTAGATATTTAATTTCTAATATTTTCAAATTCTCCAAAAGAATAATAAAATGCAATTTAGGACTGTTATACGATCATTTATGGCTTCAGAATTATGTCAAAAAATGAGCTTAACCATCTAAAATATAATTCTTCTCTTTGATACCTTATTTTTGACACAAATAAAAATTCAAATAGTGTTATGTATCAAAAGTTATGGCCTTCAAAATTTTGGTCTCTACATCACACAGTTGAAATAGGTAACAAGACTAGTGTTAAACTATTGCCAATTAAGAGAATAGATGAAGACAAGAAAGAAAAATTATCATTGTAAGACCTATCATAAATAACCTCTAAACAATATTCCTATAAAACAAGAATACGAACCACGGCTACTTTCCTAAAGGGAAAAGGCAACAATAGCTTTAAAAATGAAGGAAAAACTTGTAAGAAAAAATACTGATATAAATCTAGTAAAGAATGTGATTTTAATATGTTCTATCCAAATCTAAAGTCATTTACTTTTAGTCAACACAAAATGGTATTAATAGATCTTTAATTACAAAATTCAAAGATTCTAAGCCATCAAAAAATATAATATATAAAAAATTAAAATCCAACCAATTCTTTTGGTTATTCATAAAATTGATGTTACCCTGCTTTGATGTGGGCAAGCTTAAGTAGCACACACAAAGTACTGTACACGCTGCTGAACAGAAAATGATAAAAATGTTTCGAGTAATTTTGACTTAGAAATCGATAAATAGAACAAACGAACCATACATTTCAAAACACGTGCAATGTGAATTTGATTAGGTCAACTGAGTCAGAGGTGGCAAGTTACGAGGTCAAATATGGGTGACAACATAGGTAGGTTTCGATGTATTTGGATGATAACAATCAACCACTAGTAACCAATTGGCACTTTATGCATCCTAATTATACTCAAGGCTCTAATGTTAACTTTGATTGGAAGTCATTCATATAGTTGCTCATGAAGCACCATCAAAACTATAAAACATGTATATAACTTTATTTAGTTCAAAATATTCAATCAAATTTTCTCTCAATGCGATATCAAACTTGCTCTCATAGATGATAGGATTTTATAGATTAGATCTTTTGAATATACTATTGATGACACCATTAGTTTGGGTTAAATACATGTCAAATAAATTTATGCATCCTTTCTGACATGCTAAAATCTAGCACAAAAATAATTAATGGTGTCTAGCATAGTATCATAAAAATCTATAGAATCAAAACAGTTGTAGTCCAACTAGTTAGGATGATAGATGTTTATATCCATTCATCAACGTACAAATCTCTTCAAATGTCTGATACGAAGAATAAAATGATTAGGACTAGGATTGTTCTTTGATAATTTTGATGATACAAATACCCTTACTTATAATTGCTTGGCCAAAAGAACTCATTGATTTAGATATATACTTTCTCACTATTATAAATTCGAAATATTTTTATTTTTAAAATATAAACATAAATACTTTTATTCCATATAACAAAATGATTTCATATAATATCTTCACAAATATTGAAAGTAAAAATTAAAAACTATAAAATAAACACCATTAATTCAGTTTAATGACTACCATCCATGACATATCTACCGCACAATGGTCAGCAGGCCAACACATCTACGTCGGCCACACTCAGAGGTCGACGATACGTCTGCACCACTATGTACTACGTATTAAAACATTTAGAATGCAAAGCTCATTCCAATAGATACAAGACGTGTACTAGACTTTGAACTTATAGAATTCAACTCTAATATTGGAAAAGTTAAGACAATTTATCACCGCAAACAACGGCAAATATAATTGACCTGATAAGATCCCTGACAGATTAATTTAGGAAAAGCGAACTCGGAGTAGCTGTCACAGATTTTCTTTTCAATATCTTTGGAATACCTTATTCAGTAAAAGAAATAAGGTCAACGGCTTATCCACATATCCTCTTTCGTGTTGGAATTTCCTTTGTCCATAGCTTAAAGATAAATATAACTTTGCTTCATAACTATTCTCAAATTTACAATCGTTTCCATTCATTAAGGGACTTGCCGGTTCGCTATATGCCGCATATCTGCGCTTGAGATTCATCATTTGCACAACATAACCGCAGGATCCTTTCGATTTGGAACCCTCCGCCTAATGCCACCTCCCTTTCAAGATGACAACAATAGCTTTCGAAAACATTTACCGTCACTTGCAATTTGAAGCCCTGAAGAAAAAGGAATTCCATCTCCAATCTATTAATTTCTTTAATGCCGAAGCCTCCAACGTTGGCATAGTATGAATTCTTGTAGTTTCTGTGCATAGACAATTGTACTATTACGATTAGCGGCTGAATTGATCAAACATAAAAAATAAAATTTTGAATTGATCGAAAACTGATTTGAAAGAGACTTACATGTCTTCGATGAATTTGGAGGCAACCATTACAGCGGTAATGAGAAGTCTATGGACATTCTGACAAGTAATTCTGAATTGTGGATGGATTTTATTAAGACGGTCGATGTAAATATATGCCACTACAAATACCGAAGGGCTGCAATGGATGTATCTGAAAATCCTTTCCAAATAATCATCTATGCTCATGTCAGGCACCTGCACTCCATTGAAGGCCTCGTAGTTACGTCTGCTAAATGTAGGGCTGCATGATTTCATGGCCACTACTCTTTCATTCCTTCTTAAAACTCTCTCCACAAGCGATGATAAAACTGATAGCACACAGGGAACTGGGGGCGGCCATATTTGTTCTACGTTTTCGAAACAATAGAGATCGGACCGAATTTTTGTTGGAGAGATTCGCCTGGTAAGAGAATCCATAATCCAGGGATGGACGTTTCTAATCTTAAAAATACAGTACACTGTGGATATGCGCTTCCTTCATCTGGACTTAGGTTTCCGTTGAAGCTCTTCAGCTTTACAGAGGCAAAGGCATTGACAAATATATAAATAATATTATCTTTGTATGCAACAATATAAAACAACAGAGGAAATGCACAATGATATTGCCGATCTCTATCCGCACATTGCATGAATTTCATTGGCTATTGGCTTTTCATTTTTCTACTTTATGGTGCCGACGGCCCACATGTCTGCTAATAAAATAAGAGCATTCTGCCTTAATATCCGATGGAGCTGATAAAGAATGATGAAACATGATTTACTTCATAGTGGAATATTTGATGGATTATTTAGTTCCCAAATTTTTATCTGGTTTTATCTGCCCGTACAGCTTTAAAGAAGCCACCACCATAAGTTTCATTCGGATCATGGAGTAGCGGATATAGTTTGATGATGTGTCCGACTACTTTGAATCATTGCTTGCCTACCACCAGACAATAGAGACCCTTCTTTGCTCTCAATATTCGTGCTGTCTGCATCCAAGAAAGAGAAAGAAAAATACCAAGCATCGTGCAAGCCTAAAACCATGTTTTACGTGAAATAACGGCATTATCCTTCTTGCCTTCTTTGTAGAAATCAATGTAAACTACAACTGACAGGGATCTTAGATGTACCATTGCAGACCTTCCGTTGTATGTGAATGCATTAGAGTAAAGAAGTGACCGCAATATTTTTGATAGATAATAATAAGAGAAAGGGACATTCCGTTGTATTTGAATGAATTAGAGTAGAGAAGTGACCGCATTATTTTCGATAGATAATAATAAGAAAAGGGGCCTTACCTCAAGAAGAGGGCACATTAGTTTTTGATAGATAATAATAAGTGAAAAGGAACCTTTATCTGGTATAAAAGATATTGATTATTGTTTCAATTTACCAAAAATAAAAAAAGTTTTTAAGATAATAAAAGGAGATATGTAAAAAGTCACATTGTTAAACAATGAAAAAGTCAATTAATTATTTACAAGAGAGAAGATTAAATAAGAAGTCAAAAACCTTCACAAAGAGAAACACAAGTCAATAATAGAAAATACATCCCAGAGCCATTTAAGAGTGCAAGAAGGAAGTACCACTATGGAACACTCATAGGATGCAAGAAAGCACCATTATTAGAAGCCTTGCACACCAAATTTTTGATTGATTTTCATGCACAAATCCAAGACCACTGAGAAAACAACAAACATTGAAATCTAGATCACTGATTCTATCAATGTCAGAGAGATGAAATAGAATGTTGTAAATGGGACAAGTCTTTTCTAATTAATCCTCTATATACTTCTTAGGGATGCGGTCCTCCATAGAGACAATATTCATTAGGAGGAAACTAAGGAGATCCAAAGTTTTTCTATAAATCTGTTGGAGAGTTAGTCTCACAATAGTTGTGGGAGAAATAAATATCTTGAAAAACGAGCACGTTAGTTAATTTTCCATCTTTATAACTTATAAATGACTGCTCATTGATTTTGTAGTTGGTTATGCACTGTAATTACATTTACAATGTTTTAATTCCTTCTATTGTCTTTCATATTGAAATTACACTTGCTAGGTTTCTTTTTTATTGTATTATGTTTTAGGTGGTATTGTAATAATTAAGTAGATATATTTTTAGAGTATTTTGTGCATACACTTATTTTTAACCACTTCTTTGTCTAAATTACAATCAAGAGCATTTTTTCATAATTACTTGCAACTTTAATCAGAAATCATCACTGGACCTAATTTACCCTCATAACTATTTTTAAACTTAAAATTACAATGATGCATCCCTAATTGGGGTAAGGGGTCATACTGCATCATTAATCTTACCAAGTGCATCCTAAATTAAATCAATCCTTTGCACTATCTTCACAAGACAATTAAGTGAATACTTGATTGACAAGTAGAAACATTGAAAAGAACCATTACTCTAATTATTCATTAATCTCACCAAATCAAGCCTAATAATTACTCTAATAATAAAATACATGGTTTTGGAATTATCTTGTTTTATTAAATTCAAAATTGGAATATTGCCTCACAAATGGATGACATCATAATGAAAAGTGTGCAAACAAGCAAAGTTGATGATATGTATTACACTTTACTTAAACAGTCAAAACAAACTCTTACACACTCTTATTCTTACACCTATCTTACACATTACAAGAGGACCAATAATTGAATTTTTATTCTAACATGTCTTCCACACTCTAAAAGACCTTAAATGGCATCCCTTACACACTCCATATGTGTAAACATAGATTTGAGTATTTATACTCAACCCTCCATTTTGAGATGAGATGAATGGTTCATAATGATTCAGGAAATCTATAAATAAGAATTTCACACCTCTCATTCCAAGTATCTTATTCATGCAAACTTATTCTACCCAATTACACACAAAGCTTTAACCAATTCTTATGCCAAAGACAAGCTAAGCCAAGAATAAAATGTTGATAAGGAGAGGTCCTTCCCATATCAAGAATCAAGTATTGAAAAAGATTTCTACATTTGCAAGCTAGGATCAACCTCTTTATATTGTTTCTTAGGAAAATCTTCTAAGGAGGTATAAACATTGTTTTCACCATTTAATATGTATTTATTTCTTGTTTTCCATATAGATCAACCTAGGGATTAGGGTTTAGATGTTAGTTCTTCAAGTTCATTTTGATTTTATTTTATAATAGATTGGGTAACCTTTCTCACATTTCTAATCTACATAATGGTAAACCCATTGGGACCTAAAGGATTTGATGCATCCCACAAGCTCTTCTAGACCATTTGCATTCCTCTAATCATTAAAAATGACCTTGTAATCAAGTTAATTCACCATTTTCTTAAAAAAAAATATTAAAGTTTGCTCTAGACCAAACAACAAATTTGTTACTATGTAACTATGAATTTAACACAATCTTTAATGAAAAATCATATGCAGTGGTAAAATCATACACACCATAAAATTGGATCCTTCATTGGTAAAATTATTTGTTGTAGCAATGAAATCATATTAAGAATGTTTTTAATTATTTTCTAACTAATTGAAAAAAATTAGGTAATTTCAACAAAATTGATTTCACTACAATGAAATCATTTTCAAATTGTGAAACCATTTCTTTACATTTTATGTTATAATTATAATTTCTATAAAACCATGAAATTATTGAACCTGAAAAGAAAATCCTCTTATTGTTTTGTCCCTATAGGCCCTAATTATGAAATTGGAAGGCATTAAAATTAAATCATTTTAGCATCATTTAATAAATTGTACCTACCATTAGCGAAATCATTTTATTATATTTTCTCTATTTATCTACCTAAGTCAAAATAATGAAATTATTGACCTTGGTAGAGAAATCATCAACACTGATAGTGAAATCATTTTTTACAGTAGTAGAGTCACTTTTTGACATTCTTGTGTATTTTTGAAGGTTGAAATAGTGAAATTTGAGGATTGAGCAATGAAATTGGGCTACAGATATATGAAATAATTATTAAAAAGGATGAGACTTAAACAAACTCTCTTTCAAGCTCTTTGATTAGCTCAAAACCACAATTATCAAACTTCTAATAGTTTGTACTACAATACCATAGCCAAAGAAGTGGTATTTTATGTCAAACAAATAAAACTTACTTAAAATTTAGATTCAGAAGATTAGAATGAATTTATATTTTAATTGGGTTATTAAAAAACTTGTTCATTTTCATGTTATTTACTTTCGTTCAAGTTTCCTTGTTGCTTGATTGTCTTGTGGGGTTCTTTTTAAGCATATGTTCTCCCCGTTTGGGTGACTTAGAAATGTAATATTTCAATTTGCCTTTTACCTTATTTTTCATTTTAAATATGTTGGGTGGAGTTCATCTCCTTCCCACAAGTCTTAAGTGGTGTGCTTACTTAGGCAGTCACATTCCATAATCATACCAAACCCTATTTATCAAATATGGTATATAAATTGAGGATTGTTTCCATTGTGAATTCCTAATTTTGTACTTGCACATCATCTCATGAGGAAAGTGACCCTGGGAAGTTATTTACATTAATCAAGGTTAAGGTGTGGTACCTTGAAATGATCAATATTGGCAACAAGATTGAACTTATTCACTGACAAACTAGTACTCATGTATCATGAGGTATATAGGGACCATCTAAAAATCCATTAGAAATTATAAACAAACCCCAAATCTAATATAAATTCACTAAGAAATCTATAGCTGAGGTAGTTATGAAGGGATAAGACCCTATTTTGAATGACCCAATCTTGGATTATTTCTTATGTTCCTCTTTTGCTATATATCATTCATTAACATATGGGTGTAAAGTTAATAACTATCAAATATTGCCTTTCTCATATGGACATTTTGTGAGAAGGATGGGATTCAAATACCACCAATAATTTAAATAATTTATTTAATGAACATTTGAATTTTATAATCCTTTCTCAAGGCAAGTATTTCAAATTTTAAATGGATGTGATACAAACCCACACCAGTTACTAAAATTGCCTTGTTATGCTTGTACATTGTTACTTGATTATTGTGTCAAAACCTTGTTTATACAATCAAACAAAACTAAGGAAAAATGGAAATTATTTCTATAAAGACACAATGAGGTGTTACATTAAAAAAATTATGGGTAAAAAAAAGTGAAATGTTGAAACTTGGTCCCAATACTTATACTACTTGTCCAAGTCACATTGTTAGGGTACCTAATTTGAACCAATAGTCTTGTCCTAATCCAAACTCTTAGTTAAAACCAAGACCAAAATTGCATATTTTTTCCATGTTATGTTGTTATGCAATTCATTTTATTCCAAATCTAAGTTAAAATACAAGTGCTAATTCTAAATCAACCTTTCTTTCAAGGCCAAACCAATTCGAGTTGTATGACCAAATTTTTAATTCAAGTTGAATTGTGCCAAGACTAATGTATTATTATAAGTCAAAATATTAAAGTTTAGATAGAATATTGATTCCCCAAGGTCAATCATGGTCAATTAGTGTTCCCACATTCACATATTTTAAGGTTCCTTAGGTGTTTCAAGTAAGTCAAGTTTCCTTTATTAATTCACAAACTCAAGCTTCTAAGATCAAAACCTTTCAAGACAAGACTAAATACAAAATATTTCCAAAATTATAAACATATAAAATTGCATACTTGAAAGCATTTTTCCCAATGCTTGTGAGCATTCCTTTTGATAAACACATTAAAAACATTTACATTGGCATACATTTGATTGGTGTATTCCAAATTGACATTTACGTTATCATAAGCCAATCATCTTACCTCAAACCAATTCTTAACTGATATTCCAAGTGAGGTCACATACCAAGTCAAAACAACATTTAAATAATTCAAGACCTTTTAAAAATAAATACAATAAACCTAAGCATGCCTAATTACACATATAGTTGGGCCATTTGTAACCCCTCATTTGACAAGGAGCTAGCTTACAATCCTTATGGATATGATCACTGCATATAGGATGAAGAAAATCAATAATACTTACCTAACATGTCATATAATTCAAAAAATAAATAATATAATCCATACCATCCAATTATATCACCTAGTGTTGAATAAGACCAATACAAACCATATATTTCTCACATACCATTTGATATCAATCATGAGCATAATCTGATGTACCTTGTAGTTGTGCCACCTAGTGTTGAATATGAACAAGGTCAATTCAACAAATAACCAAGCCACCTCTAACCAAGATCTAACATTCAAACAAGCCTTAGTGATGTTAAACAAAGGAAAAGGTCAACTAGTTGACCCTTACACACAAATCCATCTTATTGTTTCATAAATAGAACAAGATAATCTAGATTTAACTACTTTAACTAACTCTTTAGCCGCGTTAAATTTTTTAAAATACCACATTATTAGATTGAAATACTCCAACATAAAAACCATTATATTTTTATACCTATCTAATGTATAATTTGAATCCATTTTTCAAAAAAAAAAAGTAGTTGTGGATATGTTTAACACACCCATAATTGAAACCAATCTAGTGACTAATCTAGATTTGGATTTCCTTGTAGATTTTACCTAGCATGTGGTAGATATATCTTAAATAGAATATTTTAACCCACATTGGGTAACATCCACAACTCAAGAGATATTAATTTAATTTTATCCATGACCTCTTTATTCCAACATTCTGCGTACCTTGCAATAACAAGTTGCAAACCAATGTGAGCCATAATAATAGGTGTTAAGTACCCCACTTTGACATGTGGTAACTTGATGAGTTAAAAAATCTATAGATCTTTAAAAAAACATATCACTCTAAAAAAATATACAAGCGCTTCTATTATTTTCAACAAAAAATAATAATAGAATTGTTATACAAATCTTTAGCAAGCTTAACACTCCACAAAACATAGAAATACTCACCAAGGTGGCTCTATAAAACTTAAAAACAAACATAATACTCTTGACCACCTCTATTCAATTAAATATTTCTCTACCTTAGCCTGCCAATTCCTTGGATCACAGTCCATTTATAGAAATACAAGAATGAAGAATAAGGGAGAGAAAATGCAAAGGAAGCCAACAAATTTGCCATCCTCCACTTGGAGGGACTATTGATCAATAAGAAAAGTTACCTCCACCATGTGATACACTTTATATTTCACCAATATGTGAGATTAAAATTTGTATCCCACTCCAAATGGGTGGTAAATAAATAAAGTAGCCATTGCCCCCCCCACCCACTTAAACAAGAGTCTAAAAAAGGTAAAAGATCTACTTTTTGACAATAGAGAACTCCATAATTATGGTGCCCCACTGAAAATTCATCCCACAGATATCCATATCAAACCAAAGTAGATTTTTTATGCCTCTTTATGGATAATGGAACCCCTAACCACCTAGTTGTCATGAATAATGTTTATGACACCTCATTAGTGAATACTGCTAGCATGAATAGTGTTTATAAAACCTCATAGGTGATTAGTTTTCCCCACCTTATTAACATTAATCATGATTTATTATCCAAATCACTATCATATGGTTAAAAATATATCATATTTTATGATTTTCTCTGATTCTAATCCAAACATTATAGGATCACACAAACACACAAATAGACCACTCTGTTTTTGGTTGATGGAAGATTGCATGAACACTTGGATGCTCCTACACTGGACATTTGATGTTTTATAATTTGATATCATGATCATATGGATGGGTTAAGTGGTAAAATTACTCTTTTGGTTATCCATTGTAATCACCATGATATCCTCTTCCAACACACCACATATCATAGATGTTGTTCTCATTCGTTGTCCATTTCTAACTCCTACTTTCATGTTTTCCTCCTCTCCTCTTTACACTTAGTCTCCTTATCTCTCTCCTTCTCATTATGGTATTTTAACCATGATATAGTATCTCTTTTATTGTATTTCACCCACATTAACCATCATCATCAAACAATATTCTCTGTCATACATCTCACTCTCCCATGTGACCTGAAATCCACCACTATCCATCCACCTCCACTTAAAGCCAACATGGATTTATTCACACATTATATATCCTTTAGTTGGATCATATTAAACATCATAAATTACCATTTTTCAAATTCTCCCTCATGTATATAATATCATATATCATGTCATTATGTGCATTAGCTTGCACAACATCTACATCTAACATTTCCCCTAAATAAAATTGAAACTCTTTTTGTCTTCCCTCTTCCTCTTTTTGAAAATCTACATGGATATAAGTTTCCTCCACATGAAAATTTACATGGTTTACTTCTTCATTATTATTAATTTTTTCACTCAAGGAAACATTTTTACACTCATGGGTATTCACCATTTCTTTCCCATCATCACATAATGGGTATCCAACATCCAGTTCAACAAATATCATATCTATCTCTTGCTTCATGTGGATTACTTTCCATATGATTTTATCATAAAATTATTCCTCTTTTATGATTTTAAAATTAGATTTGGGCTCTTCACATGAGTACGTAACTCCATTTTTGTCCTCCATGACAACCATTTTCTCTTATGTAACTAGTTCTCTCTTCAAGAAATTCACATTTGATTGTAGGGAATATAATATATCCCACATATATTATTTTTATTATTTAGTTTCAAAGTACTCAATTTGTGCATCCACCATCATCTTCAACTATGCTTGCCTTTTATTCAATATCTTATCCAAGTATTTTGTTTGTGGTGTTCCTCATTTCATACCTGCAAAATAATATTATGCTTTGACACATTCTACCCAATGGACCTCATTTTTTGAAGATACCTAATCTTGTTTTCTACCCACAATAATGTGGAAAACAACAATTCTCCTCTTATCAAGATTATCTAGACATCTTCTACCCAACACTCTCCTCTTTATTTCAATATGCCTCCTCTGATTTTTTACGCATAAAAATGTGAAAAATAAGGCAATAGTTTTTTTCTACCCATAACAATGTACACAACAATAATTTGAGAAATATTTGAACATGATATGATACCAAATGATGATTTCATAAACCCATAGATCTTACAAACACATATCTCTCTATAATAATTTAAAACCATCTATATTAATTTAAATAATCCATAATAATAGACTTGTTTTACAAAGCTTTAACAAGCTTAACACTCCATAAAACATGGAAATACACACCAAAGAGGGTTTATAAATATTACAAGAAAAGATCATAATATTTACCACCTTTATCCTAATATAACCTTGTCTACCTTAGCCTACCAATGCCATTGATCATAATTCATTTATATGAACATAAGAATGAAAATTAAGAGAGAGTGAAAATGGAAATGAATCCAATAAATTCCCCATCCTACACTTGGGTAATAGGAAAAGTTGTCTCCACCATGTGTTCCACTTTAATTTGCACCACAACAATATGTGTTACTAAAATTGGTCTCTTACTCCACATGGGTTTTCAATCAAGAATGTAGCCAGTATCCCCCACTTAGACAAGAGTCTAAAAAAGGTAAAGGATCTAATTTTTTTTATAAGAGATCACTTCATAATTATGGATCCCCATTAAAAATATATCCTAGAAACATCCACATCAAATAAAATTAGATGTCCAATGTGCCTTGATGGATAATGGTGCCCCAACCTACCCAATTAACAAGAATAGTATTTAAGACACCTTATCAATGAATAGTGTCAACATGAATAGTGTTTATGATAGTTCATCAGTGACTTAGTCCCACCACCTCATCATCATTAATAATTATTTATTCACCACATCATAACTAATGCCTCACCTCCATAAGGGGTGACCATTACTCCACTTCAACAAGTGGAAAATAATCCCCTAACTTAACATGTGGTGACCAATGTTTCATCACACTACGTACTGATTAACCTGCAACCAACATTGTCTAAAAAATAGTGTGTTTCTATCATTCAACCACTTTCAACTTCTATTAAACAAGTTACTTATTCAAGCTAACAACATGTTATCCCTTTGCAACATATTCTTAAGAATCAACTGTAGGTTCCTTTCCAATCTCATTTTTTTAAATAAATCCCAATGGAACTTTCATCTATTCAAGCCTTAGTTCCCTCTAAATAAACACCACACAAATCAAATAAAAAATAAATCCCCTATTATCAATACAACTCAAATCAAAGAGTAAATATTCATGGTATAACCAATCAAGTAAAAATTCCTCAGTATTTTATGCCACCTCTTTACCTAGATTAAAGTTTTGTACCTTTGAATACCCAATAAATTTTCATTGCTTCTTCTCAATTTGGTCCAACATTTTAGGATTTACATGAGTTCAAATATGTAGTTTTAGTCATTCAAGTGGGTAATCAGAGTAAGAAAATTAAATTGGATGACATTTGATCTTATCTTTTTGATATCAACTATATTTATGTATCCTTTTATATCATTTTGAGATGCCCAAATTCAAAAAATACAAAGGAAAAGGTGATCCCAATGAACATATAAAATACTTATGTGTTTCATGTCAATAATTTGCATATGCCCTATATACCTATATAGCATGTTTCCCCACAACTTGGCTAGGCATGCCTTAGAATGGTTACTTGGTTTACCTAAGAATTTTGTACATAATTTTGATGGTTTATCCATGAGATTTGTGCATCACTTCTATTTCAATGTCAAGCATGAGCTAACTATGGTTGATCATACTATATAAAAAATCCCACTAGATCCCACATAATCCTCTGGATAAGTAATTGATTTCCATGTTTGTTACCAATTTTTAGTTTGATTCAGCTCACAACCTCAAGTTTATTTGCACCAATATGTTTTAATAATCTATTTCCAAAGTAATACACATTGAAAAATACCTCATAGATAAATGGATAATCAATCTCAGATACAAGATTATAACAAAGCCTAAATACAAGCTCTTATGTAAGGATAAGAAAATATATCAAAAAGCCTAAACCATTTAATAGGAACATAAATATCATAGGATATGGGGCAATTGAATCTCTACATGTAAAAATGGTGAAACCACATCCTATTCAATTAAACCCACCTAAAAAACATCTCACTTTGTAAATACCATCTCTAAGAAGAGGTCATTATCAAAAACAAAAAAGTTAGTAATCTTAGCAAGCCTATTGAGATGTGTTTTCAAAATCTTGTTGCTACTAACATGATCATTTGGCTAGTTATAAAACCATTTCCATAAAACTAGCCTAAACCTGATTAGTATAATGAGATTGAATTTTGTGATTATCATCATGTTAAGGGCCATTATATTATGGATGTGTGCATCTTTACCATCTCATCCAATATTTTCTTCAAAGTGATGAAATAATATTAGGTAATGTGCACATGAAATCTAATAAAAAATTGGGTATTTATCAAAACCCTTTTCCATAATATAAGGCCAATAATAATTAGAATCAACATCAAGATCAAAATCAGAATCAAAGACAAAACCAATAGCAACTAAACTAGAATCAAGGTTAGGATGCCCATTCTAATCAATTTAAATTTAATAATGTCCCTTATGACTACAATGTTATAGGTTCTATCACTATTGGACATATCACTCCCATTAAGATCAATCATAAACCAAATACTAAAAATACTTGATGACCTTTGTGTTCTATTTTAAGACCTCTACCTCCATTTGTTGGTAATCCTAATTAAGCTCATAATATCCCAAAAGCTAATCAGAAACCAAGAGCTAATAATTAAAGACTTTATTCCCCTTCTAATTATAGTAATGCCTACTAACTCAAGTTTTCACAATCATAACTTGATGCTCTATGGTTACCATTCAAGGTCTTACACCTCCTTCCTCTAAAAATCATATTCAATGTCATTCATCTTATAAGACCAAACTCATTTCTACTATTTATGAAAAACCTTATAATATTATGGAATAACTATTAAAGACATCAACATATATTTCTATTTAGGTATTTTGTTTACATCAGATGTCCACAATAATAAATTGAAAGAGCTTCTAAATCAGTCTAAGGTCCCATGTGACATTACACACAATAAATCCAAAATTATTATGAGTCATCTAGATCTACACCAATAACTCACCTTTGATAAAACTAATATGTGATCCCTTGGACCTTTTCATAATAACCCACTTTACATAGAAATAATCATTTCCTAGAATAAAGTTAAGGGAGTCCTCATACACTAGTTCGGGGCTAAATATTTAACATTGAAGTGGATCAAACACTTGGGATACATAATAATAGATCATCATATGGATCACTATCCAATATTATGATAATGATTAATGGGAATCTTAACATATCATTTTTTTTACTTATTATTATTGGGACTCTAACCCATGATACTTTGTACCATGTTTTTAGATTGGAACAATTATGTAATTTGATTCTTGGATGATCATGGATTTATAAATTACATGTTGTACCTTCTACTCTTTTATAGTGTATCAAGATTCCCCATTATATATTATAAGTTATTATTCTTGGTGACCTATATCCATATTGATTATATAGGCACTTAAGAGTATAATGGGAAAACTACAACTATCGCTTTAGTATAGACTTGTCCCTAAGAAGGAAAATGATATAGTTGATTAACTACCTAATTTTAATTATGTGGATCAAAGTACCCTGAATTTTACTTCATATGTGCTACCTACTATAATGGATAATGTATTTACCATTCAATACAACAAACTTGTGGAATACAATTCTAGTAATGCTTTCCATAGAGCCAAGTTATCTAAAATGTCTAAATAATATAGTAGACGTAAATTGAAAGTTACTAAAATGGAATGGCATAAGAAGGATGATTATCATTAAAAAACATCCGTGGTTTTCATAAAAAATATTTTGTATGAATAAGAACAAATCAAGGCCAATGGTGATTCAAGAGTATATAATGTTGACTTTTCTACCTGCTACGAAATCACAAAGTATCCTATTGAAAAAAGGATAAAGGATAATCAAGCCTATAAGGGCAAAGGCCTAGGGTCAAAAAAATAATGACTTATTGAACCAGTATTAGTTGAAAAAAATAAAAGAGCTTGAGGTATTGGATATAAACCAGCTGGGGTGACCCTTTATATCTCAAGAGTGACTTTAATTTATCATCTAACATATAAAATGCCAATAGTGATGCATATTCATATTATAGCATTTACGGTGAGTTGGATGCCAACAACCTATTTGACCTTAATACCATATATACCATTACTTATGTGTCATTTTATTCTCCTCTTTTCCTCCATCATCCCCAATTGATTTACTAGGACTATAAATAATCATATATATCATTAAAATGTTTTCATAATGATAAGATAATTTTTAAATTCTTGGGCCTCAAAGATACTTTTCCTCGTTGTGATCACAAAGAAGGATTTGTTATTACATTGGACCATATTGCCTATTTTGGATAGAAGTTGAACTTCCTTAGTCACAAACAAAAAGAAAAATAAAATAAAACATTGATGTCCAAAAGTGAAAACCTCTTTGAGGTGATATTGGACCAGGGTAAAAGTAAAGAAAAAGTCAAGTCCCATGGTGAAAACATGTTTCAAGTGCCATTATAGATGAAATTCACCCTATTATAAATGAAACACTAGCCTCCTCTGGTCCTAGAATTTCATTCCAATCATGAATTAGTTTACAGGATTATAAAGTATTTTGTCTATTAACATAGTCCTTCCCATAAGCCTTTTCCAAGTCACCTTTTTTAAACCTTTAACATTCAAAGTCTTCTTGCATGGGTGAAATCGACAAGGCGATCGAGCTACCAAATGAAAAATAGGACTAATGTACCACATTGCCAACTATTTTATAAGATGGTTTCACACTATTTACGGAGGATACCATTGAAGTTAACATTAGATCACCTTTTGAAACTAAATTGATCAAACTATGAGTTTCATGTACTAAAGAGAAACATGAGCTTCTTACTACATTATTTATAGATATTGTTGATACTTTTTCATGGTTTTATGTAGACATTCATATTTGAAACCCAACCTTAGTTTTACGTTGACTTATTTTACAACCTAATGCAAAACCAATCAATTAAATGCTAAGAAAAATGTATCCTCACATAATCATACTTGTTAAAAAAAATTAGAAAAACTATTGGAGTTAGGGTATACCCATATTATTGAGTATTCAAAATGGATATACAACATAGACCCAATCAACACAATGCCAAAAGGAATATGATGATGCATTTATTTCCATGATATCAATGAACCATGCCCAAAGGATGACTTTATTTTTCCTGACATTAATATGATTGTGGATTTCACAATAGGGTATGACATGTTATCTATTATGGAGGGATTCTCATGATATAATGAGATTTAATTTCCACCTGAATATCAACATAAAACAATGTTTACCACTTCATGGGGAATGTTTTTTTATAAATTTATGTCATTTGGTCTCAAGAAAGATAGTGCCACTTACCAATGTGTAATGACTATCATTTTTCATGACATGATGCAAAATATTGTTGAAGACTACATGTATCATATTTTGGGAAAATATAAGATTATATCGAGACATCTAGAAGTATTACAAAGAATCTTTGAAAGGCCTCATGAATAAAGGGTAAGGATTAATCCTAAAATGTGCATCTTTAGCATTATTTCATCAAAATTGCTAAGTTTAATTGTCTCTCACCAAGGCATTGAAGTCGATCCAGCCAAGGTTAATGCCATTACACAAATGCCTCAACTTTTAAATCTAAAGTAGTTCCATATCCTGTAGTGAAATATATAATCTATAAGGTATTTTATTTATTTCTTGGTAGACAAATGCTATCCTTTTGATCATATTCTGATGAAAGGTACTATTTTCTCATAAAATGCTAATTTTTAACAAGAATTTGAATAATTAAAATAATATCTATAAAATACACATGGTTTATCTTGACTTAAACCTCAAAAATCATTGCTTATATAAATCTCAAAAATTGTATATGCCTTTAGGGAACTCTTGACACAACATAATGATTCGGGGAAAGAATGAGTCATATACTATTTGAGCAACAATTTTTTTGTTTATGAAAATAATTAAAACTAAGTTAAAAATCCATTCTTATCCATGGTGTTTTCTACCCAAAATTTGTAACATTATATGTTCAACAATAAGACCATTATTGTCTCCAATGTGGACCCACTCAAATACCTACTTTCCAAGGCAACTTTTACTAGTCATGTGGCCAAATAAATCATGTTTTAAAGTGAATTTAAGATTCAATATGTACATAAAAATGCAATTAATGGGTATAAACTTTTAGATTATCTTGTCAAAGTACCAATATCAGATACGAATCTGATCATATTTAAATTTCCCAATGAGTCAATCATGAACTTAGATGACACTTGTTTTGAGACTCAGTATTAGACCCTTGAATTTTATGGTTCTTTCACTTCTCATGGATCAAGAGTTGATATTATATTCATAAAATTTCAAGGGGATATCATTACCAAATCATTTCAATATGTGTTCTCTTGTACCAATAAAATCATAGAGTATGAAGCACTCATTTAAGGGTTTCATCTAATAGTACAATGTAATATTAAGAAATTACATGTTCATGGATACTCTTAGTTAAATTTTAAAAAGGTGCCAGAGAAATACCAAGCCAAATATGAAAATATTATTCCTTACAAGCATATCATGGGCCATATTAAACAAAGTTTCATAGGCATTTAATTTAAATAGATTCCAAGATCTAATAATGGACTTATTGATGTAATGGAAATAATTGGTTTAGTGATAATAATTGTAGATAATACTATAAATTACCAGTTTATTAGTGAACATATATTAAGTCATCTCATGAATTTTTCACATCTAAAATTTTATATGATATCACTGGTCCCATATCACCTTGGTACTCTGATATATATGCATATATCCATGACAATATTCTCCCTTTTAACCTTTCTTGTACGTAACAAAAATCATTCATACAACATATCATTATACCATTATCATTGCCAAACTTTGTAGTAGAGTATATTATGTCCAAATCTAATTCACTATTTATATTCTATAGCATCCATATTAGAACATAAGGAAGTAAATGAAGGGATTTGTGGGCCCACAATAGTGGACTAGTTCTTGTAAATAAACTCATGTATACAAGGTATTATTATCCCAATATGGAATTTTATGCATGTGATTATGTAAAAAAGTGTGTCATTTTTCAAAACATGTCAATCTCATATATGTGCCAACTTATCCACTTCAAATGATCACTATTCCATGGCCATTTTCCACATGGGAAATTGATCTCATATGGGAAATCAATCCTCCTTCCTCTAATGAACATAGACATATCCTTATTTAACTTTAATATTTTACAAAGTGGGTTGAATCCATTCCCCTCACTTACTTAACTGATATGAAGATTTCAAAATTCATATGCAATAATCTCATTTGATGCTTTGACATTCCCTCTAACCTCATTTTTGATAATGGTGGCTAACTTAAAAACAAGGATGTAAAATCTCTATGTGCCAAATACCATATCAATAAACACTTTTACACTACCTATTTTCCTCGAAGTAAGGGCTAAGATGAAGTAAATAACCAAACCTTGATCTAAATCCTTAAAAATACTTATAACGATTTTAGACTCAAATGGAAATTTTAATTATTTGCCACCTTTTAGGCTTACTATATCAATACTCAAACCCCAACATGAGCCACACTATACACCTTTATTTAAGGCATTGAATTTAATCTCCCTATCAAGATTGGTTTAACTTCCTGCACATTTCATTGTAGGATATCAATGATGAGGAGTACATAGTTTATCAGTTGTAATAATTTGGACAACTTGATGAAAAATGAGTAGTTGATTTGAATAATCTTTAAACATATCAAACTAGGTCAAATCATATCTACGACAATCACATATAACATAGAGACTTTGAACTTGGTAATCTAGTTCTAAAAGAAACCCAAAATAATACCAATGCCACCCATGAAAATAAGGGGAAATTTGTCCCTAATTGGTTGGGCACATTCATAATCACATTGAAATATGGATATGGATCATATATATTAGCTACACCAAATGGGAAAGAGTTGGATGCGCCCATGAATATTTTTATCTCAAGAATTTTTAAAGTTGATTTACTTTAACATTGTCTATGAGGACCCCTACTTAGGGGCATGACCTAAAAACACCTTCCCTTCATCCCATCTCTAAATTGAATCAATACATATTGATTTTATCCCCTCATTATATAACTATTCTTAATCTTGATTATATTTTATTACTATAACAAATGATTCTAGATGCCAGCATTCAAAGAAAGTTTCAAGGAGATTTGGTCATTATCAACACATTTAGGATAGGTAGTATCTCAAAGTAGCTTATACATGATTTTACTTGTATCATGGCCTTTGAAATTCATATTTTTACTCTTGTTAAATAACGTACCATTTGTTTTACTCATATACCATTCCTATTTTCAACCATGTTATTAATTCATACTAACTTCCATTAGGGTTGAAGTACATTAACCCAAAGTCCATTTAGACGATGTAGTTAGTGCTCAATTTTTGAACTCATCTTAGTCACCCCTTTTCCCATGCTCTCACTATTTTTTGAAAAATTTAAGCCACACTCTCACCATTTTATGAGTTAAACCATTTTTCATCTCTTAATCCTCCATTAAAGTAAGATTCTTAAAAACCCAAACACTTTCAAAACAAGTCAAAAAAATGTAAAAAAAATGAAAAGTAAAAAAATAAAAATAGAAATAAAACAGTTCAAAAAGGGATTAAAATCTCCATGAGAAATATTAATTTTCAAAATATTTTGTTTGTTTTGTCATCTTATTCATCAGTGTATTTTAATTCTATTTTAGATGGCATAGTTTGTCATATTTATTATGTGGGAACCCATTATCAAACCATGATCATTTACAGTTACCATTACCATTATTTTTTTATCCTTATAATTTCTTGGAGAATTAAATTGATTTGAGTTCCACATGAACTATGTAAGCATCACTTGGATGCATGGGGCATCTTGAGTAAACTTGACCAATATTATTACCATTTCATTTTTTATTAGTTTTTATATAATACTCTCAGAGTTTTGTGAGTGTACTTTTCTTATTCTTATTCTATAATTAAGTCTCTTAATTTTCATCATTTTTATTCTTTTTGACATCCTTGGGAGAACTAAATTTGGCTTGAACTCCATTGGACTATGTAGGCATTGTATACTTGCATGGGGCATTTGGAGTTAACTTAGCCACCTCTTACTCTTCTCTTCCCCCTTTCTATCTAGGTTTCCATTTTGTCCTATCCATTTACCTCTATAACTTAGGGTAAAAATATCCAAGAGTAATGCCTTATATTCACACATACACAAATAATTCAATAATTCCTTATTTTCTAGAGTGTTTGTGTGTTTTTCAATAACAATTATATATTATTATTCTTGGTGTGTCTCTTCGATTTTCCTCTTAACCAATATGACAGTTTTTATTTCTGGTTTTTATTTTCTTACTTCTTTACATGTCTTTTTTCTCTTGATTATATTATCAACTTGAATCATTCCATTATACCAATAGGGCCATTATCATGGTGATTCCTATCATGCAGTTGTAATTGAGTCCATCCATTAGCATATGTCAGCGTTGTCATCATGGTTTTTATCATTGATGCATTGTTTTCAATTAATTATTGGATGAAGGGTCAATCATGATACATATTATGGCCTAGTCATCATGACTCTTTATATCATGGTACATAACATTTAGTACTACATCAAAAATCAAGTGTTATAAGTCTCACCAGTATGATTTTATAAAATATCTCATTATCTACCATCCTTCAAAAAATTAATTAATTTATTAGTCATCATTTATATAAAAAATCCTCCTTATTGGGGCAAACCATTTAAACTGCTAAATGGTTAAATTCAGCCTACAGGAGAACCTTCTTTCATCAATAATCAAATCTAACCTACGAGGGAATATTATTATAATCAACCAAGACCACCCTCTTTGAGGACATGTCCATCATGTAGTATTTATTCTAATTTCAATCCCATATATTTCTCCATTTATTATTTCTTCCTCTCTTTTTTGAGGGCCTATCTATTTCAACTTCTTTCCCAACCATCTACTTCATAGGGCATCTAGGTCTAATCAAGAAACCTTTGGGGAAAAAAACCAAGTCTATTGACTGATAAAATTTAAATAAAAATATAGAAGAGTGAAGACATAATTATTAAATCATTATCAACTTTATTATTAGTGAATTTTTCATTCTTTCTAAATATATTGCCTAGTATCTTTCAATCCCTTCTCAAGTAAGGACAAAATATAGACACTTCATTTTAACCAATTCCATGTCTAAACTATAATCAAGAGTGAATTTTCATAATAAAATTCATGTTTAACCAATAATCACCATTAGACCTAATTTACCCGTATAACTATTATTTTAACTCAAAATAATAATGATACATCCTTGATTAGGGTAATGGATTGTATTGCATCATTAACCTCATCGAGTGCATCCAAAATTAAATCAACCCTTTTTAAGTTTCTTCACAAGAAAATTAAGTGAATACTTGATTGAAAAATACAAACATGAAAAAATCCACTATTATTCTAATTAGTTATTATTCCTACTTAATCAAACCTAATAATTCCTCTAATAGGAAACTTCATGGATTTGAAATTAGAATATTGTCTCATAAATGGATGACACCATAAGATAATGTGTGCAAACAAATAAAGGTTATGAAATTTCTTACACTTTACTTACATACTCAAGACAATTTCTTACACCTATCTTACACTCTCTTCCTCTTACACCTCTCTTACACAATCCAAAAGGACCAGTGACTACAATTATTTTATAACATGCCTTACACACTCTAAAAAGACTTAAATGGCTTCTCTTACACACTCCATGTGTTTAATAATATATTTTAGGATTGATCCTCAATCCTCTATCTTAAGATGAGATGAAAGGTTCACAATTATTTAGGAAATCTATGAATAAGAACTTCATACCTCTCATTTCAAGAGGTTTTTTCATACAAACTTACTCTATCAAATTATACATGGAGATTCAACCAATTATTATACAAAATATAATCCAAGCCAATGATATATTATTTATTTAATTAGATGAAGGTATTCTTTATCTTCTCAAATATTGATTTAATATTAAGCTACCATCACTAGAGAATCAATGAGGAAGACATTTAAAAAACAATTTTTTAGACTTGTTATGGTCATTATGATTTTATTGTGGTGCATTTTGGGCTCACTAATGCTCCCACAAATTTCATGGATTCTATAAATAATCTTTCATATGATTTTATAGATAAGTTTGTGTTGGTTTTCCTTGATGATATTCTAATTTACTCTAAAAATACATCTAATCATGAGCAACATTTGAAAATAGATTTGTAGAGGTTAAGATAGCATACGTTATTTGTAAATTTATAAAAATATACTTTTTTCTATCCTAATGTCCATTATCTTAGATATTTCATTTATAAATAAAGTATCACTATTGATTTTTCAAGATCAAAGCAATACAAGATTTGCCTACTCATATTAATGTTCATGAAGGACACAATTTTATGGGCTTGGTGGGCTAATACCATAGGTTTGTGGAAATATTTTCCATCATAGCCAATCCCATAACTTCCTTACACCATAAGGCTAAGAGTTTTTTTGGTCACCCCTTTCTGAATATAAATTCTAAAATCTTAAGTTTTTTTCTTACTATAGAACCCATAATTATTATACCAGATATAAATGGTAATTTTGAGGTTTAGGAAGACGATTCTAAAGAAGTTTTTTGTGGCATATTAAACCAAGATGTCAAATTAGTAGATTATGTGTCATAAAAGATAAAGGAGCATGAAAATAAATATCTAGTGCATGACATATATTTTTCTATCATAGTTCATGCATTGAAATAGTAGAAGAATTTTATGCTTGGAAAACATTTCAAGATGAAAATGTGGAACATTTATTTTCCTAAGAGAATCTAAATAAATATTATCATAAATGGATTTAATTTGTGAACAACTATGACATGGAAATTTCATATGTCAAATGTAAGGAAAATCACATTGATTCACTCAATTGACAAATGTACCTTGATGTAATTTTTGTTATCATGTCTAATTTTAGAAATGTGTTAAAACATTTAATGTCTAAGTGGGCTAGTTTAGACCCCTAGCATACTCTAGTGTATAATAATAATAATAATAATAATAATAATAATAATAATAATAATAATAATAATAATAATAATAATAATAATAATAATAATAATAATAATAATAATAATTTATTAACGCAATATGAAAACCTCATGTAAATAAAAAATAAAACATTGTGGTTTATTATCTACAAATAAAATTAAATGATTCTCAGGATGGTCGGACCTGCTTGTTACAATGGTGACATCCCTTCATCCATATTATACATAAGGTTTTACCCCTAATTTAAAATACACTTTGTAATTCAGTAAACATGATTTGAGATTGATGAATTTCATATTTTCATGTGGTAAATATTTTATAAAAATTTTATGAAAGATTATGTGAAGAAGTGATAAGTAAGAAGGATTTTTATTGGAGTCCATATTTTCTTAATTAGATGAAAATCATCTTCATGGGGTTCTTTTAATCTCTCAAGGTTTCCCACATTAAATTATTGTGTCACTATGTTCATTAATATATATGTTTTTCTAATATTCACTCATCTAGATCTGTGTCTTGTATATTATTTTATATATTTGATTCATTATTTCAAAATGTTGTGTTAAAAAATTAAATTTTGGACTAATATTGTCATGTGGTGAGAGTATTTTTTACTGACAAACCTATACAAAAGTGTATACCTAAATTTTTATGGAAAGTGATGCCCTGGTAAGGCATAAAAATTGAATTTATATGTTAAAAAGTGGGGACTTGTGTAGTCAAATTTTAAAATAAGTGCATCTATCAACTCATTATGCTCACCTTGGTGTAACTAAGATTACATATGAACTAAAAAGGTATCATTTTTAGCCTTAAATGAAACATGATGTGATTTACTTTTTTGACCAAATATTTGAAATACCAACACATTAAGGCTAAATATTTCCATCCTTGAGGTCTATTTTACCCTTATAAAGTGCCAAAATATAAGTGGGTTGTAATCTCACTTCATTTTTGTTCTAGGCTACCTAAACCTCATAGAAAACATGACTCCATTCTAGTTGTAATTGATAAATTGATAAGTTAGGTTATTTCATTACTAGAAATCTAACATATGATGTTTATGTTTTTAAATAATATTTGTTAAATATTTTGTTTAGTTATATGGCATGCCAAAAGTAATCATTTCAGATCTGGACAAATTTTTGACATCAAGGTTTTGGAAAACTTGGACCACAACCTTTAAAACCCACTTGAATTTAAGTTCTATGGACTACCCAAAGATGGATGGTCAAACTGAGAGGCTAAAAAAATTGTGAAAGACATGTTTCAAGTGTAAATGATGGAACAACACTAAAAATGAGAATAATACCTTCATCTAGTTGAATTTACTTATAATAACACATTTCATTATGTGATTAAAATTGCTCATTTTGAAACTCTATATGGACATAAATGTATAAATCCTTTTAGATGGGATATCTTGAAAAATAGGGATGTTACTAGGACTAATATAGTATAATATAATGATAATAATATGGCACATATTAGGCAAACTCTCAAAACAATATATGATAGACAAAAGAGTTATGCAAATTGGAAAAGAACACCTCAGGAATTCAATCTAGGTGATAAGTTTTTTTTGAGAGTTAGAACACATAAAATTTATATAAAGTTTGGAAAATCATCTAAGATAGTTATGCACTATGTTGGAACTTTTATATTATTGAAAATATCAATCTTATATCTTTTTGGTTGGCTCTTCCTCTTTCTCTTTAAAGGATTCATGATGTTTTCCATGTTTCTTTACTTAGAAAGTATATTTTTAATCCTAATAACATATTGGATTGGAAAAATACCTAGGTTATAAAAGACAATAAACTATAGATCTAGAGCTCATGAGGATTCTTCACCATCATAACATTAAGTTAAAAAATAGAGAGATACAATATGTATTGGTCCAATGGGACTCGCTTAGTGACATAAGTGTTATTTAGGAAGATTCTATTCTTTTTAGATAATAATATCCTCATTTATTTGAATAGCCACTAGGACATATCTTATTTATGTGGTAAAGGATATCATGACCCATTTGAAACTTTTCTTATATATATTTTAATAAAGTTCTTGGATCTTGTTTCACTATATCACGTTGTTTTGACCACTTCTAGTCTGGTGAGACCATGATGTAATTAACACATTATGATATATGTGGAGATGAATTTTGTATATGGTTGTATTTGAATGGTTATTTCTAATTGATCATTTAATTTATTATGTAGTTATGTTAATTTGGGTAATTATTTGATGGATACTAGTAATTTCATCTTTGGTGATTGCAAGGTTTTCCAATGAGCTAGGCTTGATCTAGAATCCATCCCATAAGGTTGTGAAATAGTTGTTAATATGTTACATCATAAAAAATGAGTTTGGAAATGACACCATGGTTATTGTAGTTGATTATTTATCATCTTAGTCTTACCTAGTTTTTAGACTTGATAGTTTCATTTATGTTTAGTTTTTTATTCTTTCGTGAGCTTATTGTGAAGGATGAAATCAGTCATGTGTTATTAGACTTGTAAAATAGAGAGCATATGTTTACTTAATAGCTATTTATTTAAATCACATTAATGTTTAGACAAGTCATATGATTGGTCAGGTTTTGAATATTTCTTTATCAATTTCTTATATTGGTTTAATCTTATATTATCATATTTATTAATTTTTTAGTTTTGCTTCTTTGTTTCCTCCAAGTTATTTGATTTTGCATGGCTACCTAGACTTTATGTCATGAAACATTTTTTGGATTGTGTTATGTGTTAATATTTCCCTGGTTGGTTAGGATTATTATATCTTGTTTTTATGTCTTGTTTGGACATGGATCCATGAGTCCTTTCATGACCTAGGCAAATGTATTTGTTTGAAGGTTATTTTGTCTTGGTCATATCATTTTGTAATTATTTTTTTGATGACTATGGATTTGGGAGGATTGGAATGATTAGAAATCTTGAATTAGGATTTTGTTGATTATATCAAGGATCCATTAAAATATAGTGGAACATTTTAGTTTTATTTTTATTGATAGAACTATAGATAGAGAAAATAATACTCATTGATAGCTAGAGGGGAGTTTTTGTACCTTGTCTTGGAGAGTTTGGAGTTTATTTATTTGTTTAAGTGGTTCTGATCATTCTTGGAGGTTATTTTATTCACCAGCTAAAACTTGTGCAATGTAGGCAATATGGAGTTATTGTTCCATTCAACCACTACCTATATTTTAGGGGTGGATCAATTGCATAATAAGGATCAAGAAAATTGGGTGTTATGTTGGGAAAAAGGGACACACACATGATTTTTAGTTTTTGTTTCTTGTTGTGGATTTTTGAAGGTAAAAGGGTATGCATTGCTTAGGGAATGTAAGTGAATCTTTTCTTTCTTGAATGTTTTTAATTGTAATGACATTGGAAATAATATATAAGTAGTCGAGTTGTTTGTTAATGATTATAGTTTTTTTGTTATGCATATTAAATATAATGTCATTGTGTAGTTTATCATGTGACATTGTGTATTCTTTTTATGACTAATTGAAGTTTTGAAATCTATTTTTATTATTTTGGATTTATAACCCTATAATGGGGTTTCACCCATTTGTTTTTCACTTAAAATTCTCATGTGTTTGGTAGGATTTTGATATGGAAATGATTTCGTATGAATAATACCTTTACTCTATTTTAATTTTTATTTGTATTGGGTCTAGTTTTATTTGGAAACTCATCATTTATTTTTTATATGGCCATAATATTGTGATTTGTTTACCTATCTTGTTAATGATTGGAGTGGTATAGATCCACCAATGGGGGGTTAATGAGGATGTTCAAGTGGGTTTTAATTCTATATTTGTGGATGGGTTCCAACCTTGGATGCCTTGTATCATATGGCTATGAGTTTGCATATTTAGTTATGTGGATTTCGGAAACTATGTATCATACCTAGATTTTTGTACTCAAATGTTACATTGGAATGTTGAATAAAGGAATGAATCATCAAAATTAATGTATGGATTATTTATTTGAGATGTGTTAAATAGTTTTAATAATTTCATGCATAAATAAAATTATCAATCATAACAAATTGGATATTCCATAATCATGTCATTGTGCATGTATGTTGATCAAGGATTTGATCATTACGAAATGACTAGAGAGTTTTGAAAATGAATTTGAATGTTGAAGTTGAGTTTGTATGTATGATATGTATGTTAATAATGTTCATAAAATAATATGACATTATACTTATTTGATTTTTATTTTTTATATGATGTTAAATATTGTAATATACGAAATGAATTTCTTATTTATGATTAAGTCAAGCAAGAATATGAGTGCATTGTGTGATAGATTATTGTAATTTTTTTGTGACTTATAAATTTTTACTTCTTGCTTAAAATTATGAGTTCATGAATGATATGAATTTACATGCCTATTTTTTTTTTTAACTTTAATATGATATGGTCTAATTATCTTATATTAAACTTGTGCATTTCATAGTCGGTATTGGAAAATGGGTTTTGTTATATTTATTGATTAATGAGATTTAAAAATATATTAAGTATAAAATTAAGTCTTCCTAGTGATTTAGATTGTATTTGAGAAAGACATATTTAAGAATTCTTGCATATTATTTGAATTGTTATGAAATTTGGTAATAATTTTGAAGGAGAAAGTGGGTATGTTAAAGCACTTTGTTATATATAGATGTAATAGTTCCTAGAACCTTATAATTAGTGTGAGTTATTTGATTTACCAATAATCTATAAATAAGCATAGACATTGTTTATCAATGTATAAATGATTTATGGAGTAAATTATTAGATTTAGTAATTGAATATGCAATCCATTTGTATTGTGACTCATCGAGAAAATATAATATGATATTCAATTATGTAAAAGGTATTGTTATAATTTTTTAATTACCATTGGTTGACAATATGATTTAATTGAATACTTAAATTATATTCATTGTAATATGGTGATTCTGAAATTAAAATGAAAATATCAATATTGTTTATAAATTGATCTCAGTTATTGGGTTTCTAACTTTCCATATTGAATGATTATTTAAATGTGTAAAGATGACTTAATTGGATGAATGGATTATTATCATTACATCCATGTACATTATTAAATTACATCTATGGTATGTTGTAAACTCTAACATAAATAAGTTTGAAGTAACGAATTATTTTGTTGTAATAAATATTGGGTTCCACTCACATTTCTTTGGTAATTGATTGGTTCCACTTTGTCTTTACCAAAACTTTGTCTTGATGACCCTTGAATTAATTGTAATGATTTATAATGGTGTTTTATTGTAAAAAATTTAAATATATTTAATGGTGGCACATTTTTATTTTGTTTTGAACCATGTCATTCTCACCATTTAGGGACAATAAGACTTTGAACATTCTGATTTAATGTAGTTATAAAGTTCTGAATATTATTTTAGTAGATTTATAAGGTTATACACATGTTGTTCAAATATAAATTTTTAATTTATTAAATTAATGGGATCCATGATCATATAATTATAATATATATTATAAGACATATTATGTTCAAGGAGAGGTTCATTTTTATGTTTTTATTCTCTTGCATCATTTTCTTTTAATTCATTAAATGTTAACCTAAATGATTAACATTGAATAGTTGGATGGTTCCTATACGTGAAATTATGGTGGTGCATTAATGGGATTTAAATTAATGATTTGTATTAAAAGGAATATGAATATGATATTTTTTAAAAATATGTTTCCATGAGAATGAACTCGGATATGGAGGTAATTTGAAAGATGTGATGACCCTAGTATTGAATGCAATCGATTTGATTGGATATCATTATGAGAATTTTATTTCTATATATGAGATACATATGTAATAAAATGATAATATTTATTAGTATATTACATTATTTATGAAATTTGATTTGATGCATTGTGTTAATGAGGAATAATATAATTCTGGAGTTAAGGTTTACTATGAAATGAATACTTGTTTAATTATATTATATTTTTGGAAGTAAGATGTTTAAGTATATTCTGATTATTTAAATTTTAGGGTCTAATCTAATCACACTATTATTAATGTGTAATTTTTGGCAATATTCATTTAAGATAAAATTGGTTTTGCACTACATTTCCATGTAGTATGGACTCTTAATGAGTGAGTCTTCTTTATTCAATCTTATGGTAGAAAATAATCACATATAATGTGTTGAAATCATGATTTATAAAATTATATTAGTACCCTTATGCATCATGAGCTTAATACATAATGAGGGTTTAAATACATTCTTATAGGATCTTATGAGTAAGATCTATTCCTAAAGGGTTTGTATTTATTTAACCCTTTTTTGATATTAGTTGAGAGTATTTATTTAGGTTTTTAAAAGAAAAATGGGTCAAGGGGGTTCATTAGAATACTCAAATTAAATATCCTTAATATTGGATTTTAATTTCTTTGAAATTGTAATATGATTTTTACAATATTGAAATATAATTTTAGAAATATTGAAATCCACTTTTTTCATTATCATATTTTTTTTTTTTCAAAATTAGAATCTTATTTTCTCTATATTATAATCCACTTTTGACCATTTCATAATATGTATTGTTGATTGGAATATGTCCAAGTTTCATGAAATGATGAATATTTGATATAAATATGAAGGCCTCACTTTTATTGTAACACACTTGTAAGGAAAATATTTATATTTTTTTTAACTGAGAATAAAAGATTCATTTTTATAAATATAAGCTTATTCATGTTATTTACATTCATAGTTACATGTTCCATTATAAGGAATAAAAGAGTATTCGGAAGGTTAATTTGAAATTTATTGAATTCACTTGTAGAATTTAAGTCCTTAAAGAAGTTGATTGGGTTTTGTACTTTTATACAAGCTAACATTTAGATAAGTTATATGAAATAAATTTTGTGAGGCAAATTCCACTAAAACTCTGCCACAACTTGTAGAATGATTATAAGAATCATGACATGAAATATTTGAATTTATGAAGTAAAATTTATAACATTATCCTATTTTCTTGATGAAAATATCAATTTCAATAAAATATGTGATATGTTTATCGAGATATAATTTTACATGAAATAATTTTAATGTAAAGTTCAAAAAAAATTAATTTCAACTTTCACTTGTAAAGATTTGAAGCAAGATGGTATTTTTTTGGACTTTTGAAAAATATATCTTTGTAGTATTTTTTACTCCATTCCCTTTGGATTATACTATAATTAGACTTATTTTTAAAGTAGGACTATGGGGATAGTGGTCAACCATCTAATGACCACAAGTTGACATTAACAAAAACTAAACGCATGTGGCTTCATAACTACTAACATAATGGCCATGTGTGTTTTTAAAAACCATTAGAAATTAGGGCCTTGATGGCATAGGTTGAGTGATTCTAGGAGTACATAAATTATGGGTTTCATCAAAGTGGGGTGGAAGCCAAAAACTAAATCTCTAAGTAGTATAGTGTTACATTTGGATAAGTAAAGGATTAGCAAATCTAAGCAATTATTGTTATAAGCTTGATTAATGAAAAATAAAAAAGCATAGTATTTTATAAACTATGGGGGTCCCTAGTGTTTGATCCACAATGCCGATATTGACAGCATAATAACCTTTTCATAGGTAGGATATTTGAACTCAATCATTGATATTAAATATAATATTATTAGGATGGTAGCATGGTTTTGAATTTAATGCACACTCTCCCAAGTATTATCACTCACTTAATAGTGAGTTCTAGGGTTTTTGCATAATAGGAGGCCACAAGAAAAAATGATGTTAATTTATAGTGTCTATTGGTTACTTCATAATTAGTGGTTTTACTGATTTCATTGCAAATTATCTTATAATTAGTGGACCTTTTGGTTTTGGTTGAAACTTTACAAGGTGGTAGTTTTTGTATTAAAATGTAGATTCTTTTGAATAGTCCATTTTTTTTTCCTCATGTAACTTCAATACAAGTATAAATGTGTTTATATAGTTTGTTTTTACTTTTAGGTTGGTGAATATAGTTTATAACCTAGCCTTAGGTCTCGAAACCATTATAACATTTTTTAGAATCTAGGGTAGCAGGGTGGTTCAACAGTTAGATGACCCTTAATCTCCACATAAAATTATGTCCTCTTTATAATGGAATAATTATAAGAACATGAAAGTAAAAAATAATTAAGCTATCCCATTCTATTTAAAGGATGGATATATAATTTTATTGGCCTCTTGGGAGCCAGAAGAGCTAGTTTCCTTTAACATAAACCCATTAACTTTGACCCTTATATGCAATGAATTAAAAATAAATCATAAAATTAGAATAGTTATGAACTAATTTATTAAGAAGTCCTTAATAATGATTGGATATTTCATGGAGATTAAATCTTGAAGCATAGTTTTAATATATATAAGAATCCCATTCATCATGAATAGTTTTGATCAAGTCCTAGCCAACATTGCATTCAATAAAAAATTAAAACAAAATTAATTATATTTAGGACTAAATTTTTTGAGATCTCATTAATGGAGGTCATAAAAGGGGTTTTATGGTAAAAAAAGACTATGGAAATGTATTTACTCAAATCCCCTCCTCCTCTCTTCAAATATGAATTTTAAATTTTATGGGTGTTTAGGATCATTTATAGCGATCCATAGGGATTCTCATTGATATTTTCCCTTTCAAGGAATTGTTAGATATGATGTGAAAAATATGATGGTGGAAATTAGTTTCTCAAATCTCAATGGGATTTTTAGAATATTTTTTCACCCATTTAGTCTTATGTAGTCTATTATCCATTTAATTTAGCACCTTTTTCAATAATTTAACTCAACTTAGAGTTAGATTGTTGTTTCAACTTAAGGAAAAAATATGGTTCCTTTAATTGCATATAGCTTTTTAGGGGCTTGTTTGAACCACATTGGCCATAGGAATGGGTCACTTGACCATAAATATTATTGTAATCATTTTAGAATTAAATGCAATTTTGAACGAAAATAATATGGGTGGGGATCATTGGTCCCAATAAGCTTGTGAAACTATGTAACCCATCCATGATATAGTAGATTGGTTAATGTAATAAATTGTATCATGGATGCTATAAATACCATGATAGCAATTTGTGTTAGCAAACATAACCATTTTTTTATGTTGTGTGCGTTAGTTAACACATGAAACATCACAAGTCACTTTGTTTGATAATTGAAAAAAAAATACCTATATTTATTTGTTATTTTCATGAGAAAATTATATGCAAGACAAGATATTTCAAGAAAAGATACAAAAGTAATTCAATGGATTACTAATGAATATTCAATATTAAATAATCCTATCAAGGTTATATATGATGAAATAATCATACCAATATACTTTAAATACAAAATAGAAGTTGCCTAGTATTAAAATAAATGTATCAAGAGGAGAAGTATTTTTTAAAATGTTAGAAGTTATAAATATCAATAAAGTGATAAACAATGGAATGAGATAGGGTGTATCAATAAAAAAAATCCAAATGAACAAGAAAGAGTAATTAATTCCTAAAGAAGTAGAAAAAACTATGGGAAAGTGAGAGGAAGAACATTCAAGGAAAGTGATATAGATGTGGGAAATTTCATCACCATACGTTTATATGTACTAAATATTATTGTGATGGTGAAATAGGAACAAATGAATGTATTTTTAAAGTTGTACAAGAAAATAAAAAATTCATAACAACCCTTGAGTGTATAGAAGATCCAAAATGAGGATAAAATATTTTACCAAGGTAAATATTATTTAATTTTTAGAGGAACAATAGTGAATAATGCCAAAGTATTCATATCTTCATCTATAAATGCAATATATATATATATATATATATATATATATATATATATATATATATATATATATATATATATATATATATATATTATAATATTGTGGTTGACATTGGAAGTTCATTTAATTTAATTGTCCATTGAAATGGTATGTAAGTTAAATTTGATGTGTACATCATGTCTAGGGTCATATATTATGTATTTTTTTTAAAAATGGAATTAAATAATTGTAAATTTTTTTTAAGTTAATGCATAGTGTTATATATTATGAAAATGTATTATGTAATTTATTACTTATTTATGCATCCTATCTTTTAATTGGAAGGCTAGGGAAACTTGATAGTGAGATGTTGTATGATTAAAGAAGTAACAGCCTAAGTGTTAATAACTATGGGTATAGATAAATTCTAAGTCCCATAATGGAAAGGGATGGAAATAATTATTATAGTATAAATATTTTCATGTGCATTGATGAACATGTTTTACTAAATAAAGAGGGTGAAGGACATTTATTATCTAAAAAAAATGTCATGGAGGTTAAAGGATTATTTGTTGTAATTAAAAAAATTAATGGAGAAGTTAATTTTATTTTATCAATATAGGTGTGTATAATGATCATTGGTATAGTGTATAATTTATAAGTGGGACGATATTATATTGTCTTTAAGAGTCTCTTTGGTATACTTATATTTGACCACTGGTTCATGTTTATGTATTTTTAATTGGTGACATTTTTAAAAAATTTATTGATCCTAACTTGTGTTTGGAATTGATACATTAAATTTAAGGTTGTTATTATTTATTATTGATCTCTATGAGAAAATACTTTAGTTTATCATCTTCATTTTATCATGATTTATTTTTTGATTACCGAGTAATTATTATTTTTTATTATTAGAATCATCATTTATTTGGGTTAATTTTTTTATCCTAATTTTTTAAATATCTATAGGTTTTGTATTTATGTGAACTTTTAATTCACATAAACCTATATCTCATAAGGTGTTATACCTTTTTCTCATTTTTAGGGAATATTATAGTTAATTGTAAAAGTAACTCCCTACATGCTTTCCACACACTTCACAAAGCCTTTTGGAGGATATGAACATGTGATACACATTAAGAAACTCTAGTATGATCATCATGGAATGATTTATAACTCCATATTCCCTACTTTGTCTATATTTACAGATATTTCTCCTCTTGTGTTATACACTTTAAGTTTTCTCATCTTTTATATTCTTCTTACATTCAAGCTTGTATTATAAGAATAGTTGCTCTCAAAACTTATTAATATATACACATGAGTTTTTATGATTAGTTTGGTTTCCCAATTCAAAACTTGTGTATCACATTTTGTGGATTGATTCTTTGTGAGATAATATTACTTTATTTTATGCATTCACTTAATAAATTTTTAATATTATTTATAATGATCTTGGCATAAATCATTCATGGTATTAGATCATTGTATCTTTTTTAATGTTGGAACTTAAGTTCTGTATGTTTTTTGGAGGAATGTTTAGATTTTGTTTTTAAAGAGCTTCCAACTTAGACAGCATTTTCAAATACTTATCTTTTTTAAGCATAAAACATATATTTTTGGTGCATATTTTCGTTGTAATTTAACTTTAAGGTTATTTTCATGGATATTTTCAACTAGTTTTGCTCCAGCTAAGTTTATCCTCTAAGTAAGTTTTTTTTCCCCTTTTTTAACAATATAATTAATATTATTTTTATGCTTGGGTGTGATAAAATTACTTTTGTATTTATTTATTCATATCAATTCAATTTTTCTGATTAAGAGATTTATCTTTTAAGAAATATTTTTCCTATATTTTTGTTTTATATACTTTTATATAATCTTTACTTAGAAATAGACCAATTTTTTATATTAAATATTTTTTCTCCTATTACTATGTAGAAATTGATACCTAATTTGTTGGTTCTCTTTCTTCTAAGGTTTTTAAAATTCTTTCTCTAGCTAAATCTTTTCACATATACATTTTTCTTATGTCTATGTTGCCTGTATCATCTTTTCCTTATGGCATATCCTATAAATAACTATTTATAATTGTTTATTTCAATTTTGGTGTCTCCTACCAAGCCATACATATGTAGTTATTCTTTCCTACCATGCTCCCAGTGGTCTACTATTATGCCTTATTATTTATTTACCCTATTATGATTTTGATTCACTTCTACTTTTGCCTTTTGTTAGTGTACCATGTAGCATGGTAACACAATGTTTATACAATAAAAAAATATTTTTTCAATATTTATTATTTGGTGTTTTTTTATGGAGAATGTTGTTTTGTTTATTCTTTTAATAAATTATTCTCTTTACTTATCCCTATTTATTCTCAATTGTGCACCTCTTTTTCTGGGCCTTTCACAATTAGGGAAAAATGGCAATCAAAGATGAAAAACCATTGATATATTGTTGTAATCAGGGAAGGGTTTGGCATAAAAAATAGATTAGACATAGAAAATGATTGATAGGCATCAACAAAGGGTATGGTTAGCTCTGTGCTACTTCTAGATTTGCCTAAACCAAGATGAAAGGACCTATGGGGTAGATTACTCACATGGAGGGATTCTACAATTCAATTTCCATGGGGATTTTTGGCACAAAGAAACACAAATATGACTATGGCATAACCAAACTTATTCGCTCCACCTAAGATGGGTTGTCACATGGGATGAATAAGTGCTCTAGGACACATACAAGCTACTAAAGATAGATTTAAAATTTCTTGAAAACATCATTTAAAAATAAATTTTCAATAACAATGGGCTGAATAGAAGACTACAATATTGGTCTTTAAAACACAAAATCTAAACACTAGTAGAATTTGGCAAATAAATGACTACATGACTAAAAAATTTAGTCATAACAAATAAAAATGTCTAAATTATACTAATTTTTTAACTCAAATATAAATGAGTAAATAAATTACTAATTTGATCATCGACTAAAAATATATTTAATCATAAAAATAAAAATGACTAAATAGTTACACAAATACAAATTAGATGAAACATAAAAAAAGAATTTATGGTAGGGGTGAATTTATTGAATATTTATTCATTTCATTATTTGGTAATTACCCTAACACTAAGGTGTTTTGGGTTATAGCAACAACTTACATGTGTGATAAAGCTTGTTTGGAGAGGACCTGGAGACTTCTAAAAAGGTGGGCAAGAAATTTGGAGTTTGTTGTAAAGAATTTGAAGTCAGTGAGGCCCTCTACAGTGAATTTAGATTTGGGGATGTCCTTTATAATTAATTTATAGGTAATTAAAAACCTTCATTACATTAAACATAAAATCTATAGCTTTCTGATTGGCAACTTATAGTAGTTACATAACTGAGTACCAGAACCATACAGGTAGTTTAGGGTTCAAGGGACTACTTTTTTAGTATCATTATTAAAAAAATTATTACAAATGGGGAGTTTATATTCATTCCATTATATTAAAAAAATTCTTAGTGTTGATTAAAAAGTCATTCTATTACAAAAAAACCCTACATGTTTTATATTCATTCCAAAAATTTCTCCCTAGGGAAGCTACAAATTCCTAGAGAGATTTCCCAAGGTCTTGGTTTCCTCCTTATAAGGATGAAGGAATATACAAGATTTAGATCTTTCACATTCCAAAAAATGACTTTTCATATACCCACTCCTTAATATGACCTATTACAACATATACTTTTTTACAAGTCCTAAAAAGACCACCAAATATATTTTGAATACATATTGGAAAGCATAAAAATAAGAAAAAGACAAAATAGGAGGAGGTTCAAGATTTTTCTGTGCCATATTGATGCTAGCATGATGCTCATTGTTCCTCTACATGCTTGGCCTACTTATTCTTCAGTTTTCAAATAGTGATTCTCTCATTGGTACACTATGAAATCACTAGGCCACTTATATTCTTAGATCTAGAGTAGGTTGGCCTAGTGATATTTCCATCTTTGATACAATAACAGTTTGACATCAATGATGAACTTTGCATATACATCATCCAAATTAATTACTCTATCCAAAATGACATTTAAATTGAGAATATTTATGTTTTGATCTTTTTTCAAGAAATCAATGACGTGAGAAACTATTTGACCATTTTCACTTTTCCATGCATCAAAACCTTTGATCTTTTTATCCTCTATCAAAATGGAAGGAATAAACTAGTATTTTAAGGTATAAAAATAATCAATCTTTGCCTAAATTTTCTACCTTTCACCATTCACATACTGAAATTCATCCAAGATCATTTTCACTATCTTCTTTGTTGTCTTGAGAGAGGTCAAAGAGTCTGGATCTCTTTGTATAACTTTGCAAAAGGTTATAAATGTGTGGTGTGTAGGTTTCCATTTCTTATATACTGGATCTAACATAGAAAAATTAACCTTCAACTGATCAATGGCCTAAGACAATGAAGAATAGAATTCATGCACATCTCGCAACTTGTCAAGAACCAATTTTACTTTGTATTCTAAAATCTTCTCAAGTACCTAAAGGATTTTCAATTTGGACTCATCCTTTGTCTTCTAATTTTTATTTTTCAAATCTTCAATTTATTTTTCCAACTCCAGCTTCAATGCATTCAACTGATCAATTAGAACTGTAATATCACTAATTATTCATGGCACAAGGTCTTGGTATTGCACAATTGCTTGGCTTTGAGAATTATCACCCTTCAACTTCTATTTTAGTTTGACATTTTCCAAATATAGCCCATTCACTTCATCATTCATCTCAATTTGAGTTTTTTCATAGTCGAGAAACCTTTGCTCCATTTTCTTGATAGAATCTTGTGTGAACATTGTAGAGTGCACAGTAAGGGTGGTAGCTTCAAGCACTAATGTATCCTAAAATATTTTCACCATAGCTATTCTCCTCAACTCCTAGACTACATCAAGCAATCTTGGCTTATTGGTGTTCTTCTGTCTAGCCCATATTACTAGAGTCTCTATCTTTGGGTTAAACCCACAACCACTGACACCATTCTCATAATCAAAATCAAAAACCATCATGGGGTCACCTTGATTTATCACTTGGTCTAACAAAAATATTTTATTCAATTCAAGGCCAGGGATGATCATCATATTACTCTTCAAAACTATTTGTCTATCCTCATTAGGGCTGATATTTATTTGATCAATTTTCAAATCCTTAAAAATATGTGTCACAATTTGATCATGCCAAGATTCATCAGCACCCATGTTATTTATTTCCACATTTTCCTCAAATTCTTTCATCTTCATTTTGAGCTAAAAATCTTTGAACTCTTGGGTATTGATGAAATCATCATCCTTGATGAACCTCATAGAATCCATAACCCTTTCATATTCTTGTAGTTCAAGTTCACCTTGTGCTTATTCATTCATTCCTGCTTCTGGTTTGTGTGATTTTGTTTCTTGACTAATAAGGGATTGATCAAGTTCCTTTTCCTTTCCCATATACCTCAAAATAATGGCCACCTCTAGTGTCACCAACATCTTCAATCAATTCATATGGAACTAGTGGAGAAAGATCATCAATATTTTGCCTTTTAATAGGTGGTGAACTAAGAACAACTTGATCTTGCACTGACATTGCATCTGGACTAGATTCTTGAATCATAACTCTTATTGGCTTTTTGGTAGGGAGGTTGGTAGCCTTTGTAGGCTACTTTTCAAACTTTCCATATTTTTTTTTCAAAATTATCAATTATAAAATCTATTATTCTCAAAGGATCCTTCTCTTCAACAAAAAATCCTAAAAAATTAGGGGTTTTTTTCTTTTGTCATCCTCAATCTTAAAAATTTCCTCTTGAAAAGTGACACAATTTTTGATCACATCCTCATTAAAATTGATTTGATGAGATATCCCCCTCTTGGTAAGGAAAACATGTCTAACAAATTTCATGTGACCCTCTAGATCATAAACCCTTTTTATCCCTGATTTCAAAGAATATTTAGCCTTCAAACAAGCTTGAAACTCCTCCAAGGTTTTTGCACCAATGTACCATTCAACAAACACAGTGCAACATAGAAGAAATGTGCCTTTATTTTGTTTTTTCATCACATTTTTCTCCATATAGAGCATCTACCATAAGAATTCAAGAAAATCAATTCAATTTGGCACAATTTTTGGCAACACATGTGATGGGTGAGTACACCGATATACTCTGATTATAGTATGGTCAGGGAAGAAATACCAATCAACAAAATTATGTTTGTGACCCTATTCTGGCGTATGAGCAAGAGGCCTCAACATTTATATGACCTCTTTGGTCAATCTAAGAAAAAAGATAACAAGTGAATTCATTATTATGATTGAGAAACCATCATGGAACACAACATAGTTACTATTTTGATAATGAGTGTCTCATTTATAACACCAACACTGTGTTGGCAATCTCTATCCCTTTTGATGAATCATGCTCAAGTCCATCCTTCTAGACCAATTATTTTTAATATGATACAAAATTAAATGACACAATAAATATTAATCTTTGAACTCCATAGGTTTCTTGTTCCCCCTTATTTGTAAAAATCCATCATGCAATTTCTACTCAATAAATGATGCAAAATCATACTCAACATTAACCTCTAGGTTTTGTATTCTCATGGCCATCATCATCATGCCAATTGGCATTCTATGTTGGGAATCAATTCCTAGCACTTTACACAAAGAAAAATATGTCCTTTTGAAGTACATAATAAAGTCATCAACTAGAAAAGGCTCAATTGCAGTGGTTGGGATTGAAATCTTTCTATTGTTGGCCCCTTTCCTCAAGTACATGGGTAACTCATCACACTTATGTGTATTTCTCAGACTCGTATATTATTGTTCACTCTTAGTAAAGTCAATTTTTGTGAGGGTTTGCTTATTAAGCATGAAGTAATCAATGATTGCATTTTTGTCCATAGCCACTAATGATGACCCATTTGACAACCAGATAGTTTTGGTGGCTAGATGATAATGTTGTGTAAATATCCTGATCAAATCCATATCAATGAATACATTTGGCAATACAAGCTTAGCCAAATTAAAATTCCATGGGATTGCAATTGATCATTTTCCATCTTATTTTTGCAAAAATACCAAAAAAGGTTCCATCCTGAGATAGGGACTCTAGCATCCTAACACCCCTCTGCTACATCCTTGAATAGTTTTTTATACCTTTTATCAACTAAATTTTGAAAAATGTCTAGACAAAGACCATTGAAGGGGTTGCTTCTTGGAAGTAGGGGGTATAGTGCTCTAACTTTCATACTCATATTTCTTATGTGCCATTGTTTGAACTAAGGTTTTGATAGTCACTCTACCAAACCAGTTGAAAACAAAACACAAACTAAATACCTACTTTTATGAAGAGAGTGATGAGGCAGACTTACCTAGTTGGAAGATGGCTAAAGTGTCCAAATGGAGCTTAAATTCACCATCTAAAATCACCACTAAATTTTATTCAATGATGAAATATAGAGAAACTCCAAATTTTATTCTGTTATAGAGTCGATTATTTTTCCATTACTATAGTTCATGCCAAAAAATTGACAAATCTCAACATTCAAGTCTTTCAAACATAGACCATTGATTTGGTCCAATCTAATGGTTCAGTAGGTAGTCATTTAAATATTTAATACTTTACCACATCATTGGAAGACCAATTTACATCAATCATAGGACCATGGGAGATTTTGGTTTTGGATGGTTATACCTCCTCTTTCACTACTTACCACCACCCCATAAGCCTTGATACATGTCATCATGAGATGATGAGATACATGTTACCCATTATACCTCCTACCGTATTATCTCCAACCTTTGATATAACCATTGTGGGACCATGAGATCCATTGGCATCCCTTCATTGTTTACCATATCACTACAAGAATTGGATTTAATTAGGGTAAGATTGCGAGACATACTTTATATACTATTACTGCTTACCACTAGCCTGCAAGACCTTCCTTGAACTATTGCAAGGCTATGGTATGTGTTAAAATTATCTTAATATATTTCTTGAGTTGAGAATTCATTCATTGGGACTCATGTGTACCTTCTACAGCTAAATTTTAGAACTAGAGTGTCAAGTAAAATACATAAAAAAATAAAATGTAGACTCTAGAGAGTTAATATCTCTAACTATGTATATTAGGGTTAGGGTGGGTAATGCCCATTGGTTGAACCTTTAATAGTGATACATTATGTGCTACAATAATAAAATTGATGAAAATATTGAAATAACAAAATATATGTCTCATATATTATGAATGATGGGATGGTGGGATACATGTTACCCCTTATATGTCATATTGCATTACCACCAACCTTTAATTTGACCATCATAAAACCATGAGATCCATTGACATCCCTTTACTTTTTACCATATCATTTCAAGCATTGGATTTAACTATGGTGGAAATGTGGGACATACTTTATATAACTATTACCACTTATCACTATCTGACAAGACCTTATCTAAACTATCTCGGGGTTGTGGTAACCTATCTCTATATACCAAAACACCACAAGTGAAGTTCTTACATGTTGTATGGAAGTGGTAATTGTCTTTTCACTTCTTTTGGTTCTCACACACTTACAAAAGCTATTTGAATGTACTGTAGGGCTGTGGTAAGAGACAAAAAAACCATCAATGATCAAAATACAAATGTCTTTCACATGGACATGATACAGGATGCTTATGAATGACTCCTAAAATAATTGTAAAAGGAATATGGACTCCTAGGATGATTTTATGAATTTTGGAGAAAATGCCTCAAATAAATGTGGTCCTATGGTGATGGAATACCATCATGAATGCCATGACAAACAAATTATTATGGATTGCCATAGCATTCCATCACCATCAGACCACATTTCTTTGAGGCATTTTTTCAACTAGTTCACTACCTTGTCTATGTTATTGCTTATTATTATGCTATGATAGATTTTTCCCAAGCATTCATAGCTTGTTCAAAAGCACTTATTTTAGGTTTATAGCCATAACAATAAAGTAGTGAACTATTTGATAAAATGATTTGGTAGATATGTATGAAAAATGTAGTAGCATAAACAAGGTAGTGAATTGTTTGAAAAATTGCCTCAAATAAATGTGGTCTCATGGAATGCTATGACAAGCAAATGCAATTGGTAGTTGCTCCTAGTTATTAGTTATGTAATGTGAAGTAACTGCATAACTACTTAGATTGTATTTGTAAAAACTATACTGTAATTGAAATGTCATCATGTATCAGCATCTAGTTATTAGTTATGCAATGTGAAGTAATGCTTTGAGTTTCAAAGATGTACAATGCAATGTAATCAACAATTTGAATATAAACTACAAAAATCTATTTTTTAAAATTCATTAGTTAAAATATCTATTTTATTTTCTCTCTATAACTCTATTACTATAGAAATTCCTTTCAATTAAAAAAATAGTTTTTGTCTCTTAGTCTATAATATTTTAATTTTTTTTTATAAATTTGATTTTTTCTCGATATTTTTTAAAAAAATTAAACTTTTGGTTTGTTGATTTTTCCATAAAATATTTTTGTTACTATGTGTATAGCATTACAAATGGATCAATGTCAAAGGTTGACTATGGATCAATACCATGTGTTTGATGAGAGAGTAGCCAATGAGAGGGACATGGATAAATATCCATGTCCATGTAATCACTGTCTTAGTGGGAAGGTGAGAAAAATAAATCTAATTTATCGACATATGATAAGATATGAGAATAGTGGTATTAGCCCTTCTGATTACAATTATTATAAAGATATGATAGAATTGCAGAGTGTGAGAGATGAAGAATCAAATAACATAGATGAAGTGGCACTAAACATAGATGAAGAGGTAGCAATGCTAGATGAAGGGTTTGAAGTTGAATAAGGGTCTAAATGATGATTGGGCAAAGTTAATGGAGGATACATTAAAGCCTATATATGATAATCATAAGTTAAGTCAGTTGACAATAATCCTTCAAATTCTTAACTTACAAGTGGTGTTTAGTTAGACAAACAAGAGTATATATTAGTTATTAGCATTATTAAGTTCATTATTACCCCCTGACTCCACATTGCCAACAAAATGAAGTCAATGTAAAAATTAAATCATTAAGCTAGGCTTAGGGTATGAAAACATCCACACATGTGTGAATGGTTGTGTATTATTTTTCAATAATCTTGCAAATGAGAGTGAATATCTGAAATGTCATGAAGTGAGGTATAGACAAGGGTTGAAATCAGCTATGGTTCCTAGAAAGTTTCTTCACCACTTTTTGATAATCCAATGATTAATTTGAATGTATAGGTGTAGAGACATTGCTAAACTTATGCAATGGCACATCCAAAATAAGAGAACTGATGGAAAATAATGACATGTGCCTGATTCTAAGATGTGGATGGAATTTGATAATAGATGGGCTGATTTTTATATAGATCCTCATAATATAAGGTTACGTTTGGCTCTAGATGGGGTGAACCCATTCTCAAATCAAAGTACTAAATGGTCAACTTGTCCAATATTTCCAATAAATTATATCTTGCCTCTATGGTTAACAACTAAACCATTTTTCTTAATGCTATCATTGATTATACCAAGACAGAAAAGTGTGACTTTAGATACAATCGATGCTTATCTAGAGCTATTATATGATGAGATAATATAATTATGGAATGAAATTGAAGTAATATAATCTTTAAGGGATGGTCATTCAATCAAATTCACCTTAAGAGCTTCCTTATTTTTTATGATTCATGATCTTCTTGCATATGGCACATTGTCTGGTCTCAGTGTTCATAGATACCATATATGTCCTTCTTGAAACTTTAAGGATTTTATGAGGCACTCAAGAATTTTTCATAAGTGTATTTATTGTGGACATCGTAGTTACCTTAAAATGGATCATCCATATCATCAACAAAAAAAAGTTTCAATGGTCAAGAAAAGAATCATGAAGCACTATTGCTAATAACAGGTGACTACATTATTGAAAATGGATAAAAAAGAGTGTCATTTATTGAAAATGATGGGGTTGTTGTTAGTAGATATGATCCATGTAATGAAAGTGATGTAAAATGGTTGTGCATATTCTATAAGTTGCCATACTTTAAGGATATAACCATTAGGCATACTATAGACTTTATGCATACTAAGAAAAATATAACCTATGCTATAATAGAAAACTCTTTTTGGTGCTTTCGATACTATTTCATCATGTGAAGACTTTGAAAAACTAAAGATTCATTGAAATCTTTGGGTTGAAAAATGTGTTGAAGAAAAATATAGAAAACCTAGTGCCCCTTATGTCTGGATAAAGGAGCAACATGCAAAATTCTTAAAGTTGATGTCTCAAACATGCTTTCCCACTGGATATGTAAGTAGTAGTATTAGAAAAAAAATTGACATTAATGGATTAAGAGGCCTAAAGACCCATGATTATGATGTCATAATCGATAATATTTTACCTATTGTGGCAAATATATCAAGTTTGAAAAAGGGACCAAGATTTGCAATTATAAGGTTGGGCCTAAATTAAAGAGAATGAGTTTACATGTATTAGATCCTTTGAACTTTGATATTTTGATTAAGGAGGTTTTTGAAGTCCTTTATCTATTGGAACATGAATTTCCACCAATAATATTTAACATTTCCATGCATCTTTTGATACATCTACAATATGGAATAGAACATTATGGCCCAGTAAGAATGAGATGGATGTATCCTATAGAATGATATATGAAGGTTTTGAAAATAATTTTTCATACTAGGGAAAAAATGGAAGGTGACATGTCTAAGGAATATTCAATGCAAGAGGCCATGGGATTTTTTACAAAATATATGAAGGATTTTTAAAATGGTAGTCAATGTGTATGAGATGATGACAAATATGAGAGAGTTTCAGGTGAAGTATTAGAAGGAAATGGATGTCACTTCAAGAAAGAATTGTGATACATGCCTATATTCTTCAAAACACATGTTCGTTCGATAAGTGGCATAGGTAAAAAAGATTTAGACAATTCCAAATTTTGAAGAATGGATTGATAATGAAGTCTATAATGCAAAAGAATAAGGTCAAGATATAACAACGAAGGAAAGTGAGATTTCTCAGTCTCCACAATTAAATTGTGATTATGTTGTTAGTGCTAAATTTCTTCATGAAATTGAGAATAAATTTTATGTTGGATTCATCCAAAAAATTATTCAAGTGGATTTTGGTGAAAATAGTCCTATATTATTAAAATGTAAGTGGATCCAACCATCTGCATTACAATTTGATGATTATGTATTTATATGTGCAAATAAAGGACATTTTTTTATTAGAGATGGATGAGTCATAAGTTTCCCCTCTTTAAATGAACCAATAATTTCTAATTGATGATGCAAGAAGCCCAGGATAATCATATGTCATTCAAACAAAGTATCATTCCAAACAAAAATTCATGGAAGTTGTCGATATAATACTTGATGGGCAATATGTTAATTTACAAGAAACATTTAAAGAAGTGGATGAATACGATGATGGAGTGTTTGAAGAAGAGATTTTGATTACCAATGAATATATTGGGAGAGAGAATGTATTGCACGTAAAAAATGAGGATGTAGAAGAAAACCAATTAGATGTAAATAGGAGTGATCAAGATTCATAAGTGTCAATATCTAGTAGAAACAACAAATAGTCATATTGATAGTGTGATACCTATAATTGTAAACATCTTCTTAGTTTTTTACTACAAATTATTTTTAATATATAAATTGAATTATTTTTTAGTTTTCCATTTGTTGTTATCAATGGATTAGAAGGTCAATAGTTATCAACTTATGAACTCAATAAAGTTTTACTGATTCAAGTTACTAATTTATACATTAGTGTTTATTTAGACTTAAAGAAATGAGGAAAGGACTATAAGGCATAAATTCCTTAATGATAGTGATCATAATGCTGACATTTCATTAATAGATTACGAGTAATTTTGTAGAGAAAAAGTGGCCAAGAATAATGAATATTTATTGTGTTTGGTTTGACAAATAGGGAAGTTGTAAATCCACTAAGTAGTATTTTATCTATTTAATAGTCTTTAATGAAATTTTATAGGCAATATATTCATGTATATAAGACATAATATGATATATTTTTTTATTTTATAGTTAATAAAAAGAGTACAAAAAAATGTATAGAAAAAACAAAAGGAAAAAAGATACAATACCGCCATCTCATAGAAGCCAATGCATTTGTGATTAAACAAATGCAATTGGTGAAAACAATAATTATGACGATGTGTAGCTGATATAGCATATGGCAATGTGCATCTTGATATAGCACATGGTGATGTGTAGCTTGATATAGCATATGGTGATGTGTAGCCTGATATAGTGCATGGTGATGTGCAACATCATGATGATCTCTTCTCAAAAAGTCTAAGAGATATTTTTGAAAAAAATAAAAGCAAAGGAACATGTTTGTAAATGATTTATTCAACATTAAACGATGTGTTTGAAGTGAAATCTATGGAGACTGATATTGATCTACCTACTCATGCCACAGTTAATGTGGACAAAGAGAATGAATTTTTGCTTAATGAAAGTCATGAACAGAGACCACTTGCATCTACTATGGCTTAAAGTGTACCTGTTGCATCTAGAAATTTTGATGGAACTAGTGGATCAGCCAAAAATATTGGTAGTGGTTTAATAGAAGATGTATCTGCATTTGTAAAAATACATATATTGAGTCAAGATTTGTATAGATCTATAGAGAGTAATGCGAAATAAAGAAAATTAGAAGGTAAGAATCCATTCTTGGTTGAAGTACCAAGAGATGGTGAGCCCATTGGGCCAAATGATACAAAATAGGCTTGTGAAATGGGTGTAAGATGTAGGACCCATCTGGATATTTGAAAATAAAATTTTATAGAGCAAGATCAATGAACTATGGAAAATGTTATAAAATATATATAAAATTATTTTGAGACTACTAATGGACAAATGTCTATAAAATATTACAAGGAAAAGATGAGAATTTTGATGAACAATTTTAGATACAATTGTAGAAAAAATAATCATGAAGGGAAAAGAGAGGTTAAACTCCACTCTATCTCCCAAATAGTGGGAGGCAATAAAAGAATGTATGCCTTTTAAAGAATATTTGGCTAAGAATAATAGATGTAAGAGATCAAGAGATAATGTGAGGGCTAGATATACATTTTGCTAAGGTGGGTTGTAGGCCAAAATAGATAAATTTATAGTAAGTGTATCACTTTTTAGTTTAGTTTACATTGTGTTATTTATTTAGATTTTTATTGAACTTACTACATCTTAAAATTAACATTGTATTTTAGGTGGAAAATAGTAATAAATAAGCAGGTGCAGAAGATGTTGTTAATTATATGGTAGCACTAGATCAATCTAGTAAATCTAAGAATGGGCTGGAATGTAAATCTAGTTCGTCAACAGAGATTTCATAGCCATATATTAAATGCCTAGTAGGATCCTCTCTAGATCATGTTAACTTAGATTAAAGGTACCAATAGGTAATGAGTTGCATATTTGATCTCTCTCAACAAGTTTCACAGTTGGTTGCCTCCATTAACCCTATAATTTTTGCATGGAATGAGAATAAATACATGGATTCAACTAAGGCAAGAGGCTCTAGTGATCTCATTTCTTTTGTTTAGTAATTATGTATAAAAATGCCTCTTAATATGTAGATTATTTAAATATGAGAGTACGAGAATCCATCCTAGTTTCTTTATAGTTGGAGTGATCTAGAAAATGTTCTTTTGGACAAATTTATAGCTTACATTCTTTACTTGACTATTAAATGATCCGTATATTTTTTTGTATTATGCATAAACCACATGTAGAGGAATTTTATCAAAGCAATAGGAAACCAAAAATGCCTTTATGCTGTGAATAGAGATATTGATATTGATAGTGATCATGATGAATTGTAGAAGAATATGTAGTAAAATTGTTATAGTTGTGCTGAATTAGTTGAGGTAATACAATAGTTGTCAGTTATCTATCCTAATGTTTTGTCATTCTTCATGATTAAATTTTTTTATATCTCAATATAATATGTATTTTTTTTCATTTTTGTAGACATTTATTGATCAACTCCAATAAAGGGATAAATTTTAGGTGTTGGATCCATTTGATGGTGCTACTATGGGCATTTGGCAGATTCACTCATTATTTATTATACATGGACTCAGATTGAAAGGAATAAGAGATGAAAATGTAAATATTTTAGAGGTCACAAGTAACATACCCCTTGCTTGTGAAGACAAAATAGATGAAGATGTCTGTCTAAAAGAGAAATAAGGGACCTTCACATGGTGGCCACTAAAATATTTGAAAAAAATGGCATAGTTGATGTTTATCATGTACTAGCTATTAGATAGCTTGGCCCACTACCTTATGCAATAGTTTGAATGTGTTCATGTTTAGGGATAGTCTTAGTGTTTTTTTGTCTATTTCGGAGTTTTATAAGCAAAAAAAGCATTTTAACTCAATTTTCTCAGTCACATCACTGATAAACACACTTTGTATTAACACATTTTCCAAAGCAAAGACACATATTTATGTCTTGTATCTATTGTAAGAACACCTTTTCTCAAAATAAAATTTGTATTTTGCCTTCTTAATAGTTTTTTCATTATGTACATATGAATCATTGATTATGTTTTGAATTTTCATCATTATGTCATATGTTTTGTGGCACCTGTATCTAATACTTAGATATTTATTAACTCATCCTGATTTTCAAATTAGAGTAAGCTATATTCCTTAATGAAATAAAAATTTATTCATGAGAAATATTCATGGATTCATCATAGTCATGCTATACATACTGATAAAAATAATATTTATGCATTTTATGTGGTCTGTGTATAAAATTAAGGATCACTTCCATATAGAATGGGCCATTTAAAAGTCTCATGTCCACATAAATCTAGGACTATTGTTAGTGTTGTAATTGGAGGTGACATAATTAGTTTCCCATGTAATTGGAGCTACTTTTCTTGTGCCTTATATTAAGGTACTCTTATTACTTTATTGGAGGTGACTTAAGCAATCTACAAACTAATTGGAATTACCTTTCTTGTACTTAATATTATGACTTAAATTTTTTCATACATTTGTCAGCTATAAATAAATGAAGAAGTTAATGGAGTCTCAATTAGTATGGTATGTGACAAATCTAAAATAGGAGTCTAAAATTTGACATTTCTCTACATTTTTTAGATAGATATATTTAAAATACCTATACTACTACTTATGCATCCAATGAAATACAAAAAGATACCCCCAATTGTAGAATGTAATAAGTAAAATAGTGTAATGGGTGTCTGTAATCATTATTTGTAATACATATTGAAGGTTTTCTAAACTCTTATTTCAAGAAGTGAGCATTTACAATTACATTGATTATATTTTTTTATATTATAAGTATTTAAAGAGGTGCAGATCATAAGTACAAAAATCCCAAGGGGTATAAAAATAGGCCAAAGGCCATTAACAACCAAAAAACAATGGATAGACAAAAGCAAAATATGAAACAATAAACAGATTAGGGATTAACCATAACAAAAACACTAGTTTTTTATTAAATATTTCCAATCTTCTTTGATGAACTTGAGAAGGTCTTCCATGTTATAAAATTTTCCTTTTATATAATTATATTCTTCCTTTAGGTCTTGCAAAATCATCAAGGAAGAAGATGCATAGTGGACAACTTTCAAGCAAATAGTGGTTGGCATCTTCATTTTATTCTGAAGGGAGTGCAAACCCTTATTCACTTCATTCAACTCCCTTTCAATCTAGCTATCCTCTTCATCGGTGTCCATGAAATCTTCCTTCTTAAAATTATAAGTGGAGTCATTTAGCTCCTCAAAGTAATTGGTTCCCTCCTTCTCCAATTACTAATCAAGATTGGGTTTATCTTTCAATTTACCTACTTCCCCCTGATTTGAGGTAGAGGGATCATCCATAGTATTTACTAATGAAAATTTTCCTCTATTAGTCTCTTGGATCTCTTGATATTCATTCACTTTCTTTCTATACATCTCTAAAATTTAAAAATAGACCCTTCATCCACAACCTCCTCACCTTACACCTGGGCCTCTAGGTGCTCTTTGTCACTGGCCAAAATGTGAGGCTCCTCCACCACCACTTTGTTTTTCTTACTCTTTCTCTGATTGATCTTCATAGAATTGATTTGAATAATATATTTACTCTTTTTATTATCAAAAAGGAAGGGTTATTTTTTAGGTCCTATAGCCTTTTGATATCTAGAGAGTCAAAAGTGTCAGGGGATTTGGAAGTCATAGCTATTAGGGAGGGATAACTAGAGTCCAACTTGAGAGGTCAAGAAAATATTTCAAACTCAGGGTATAGGTTTGAAGAGGGGGTAACAAGGTTCTTAGAAAAGGGTAGGGAACCACAAGGACCCATGGAACAAATTCAAACACTTAGGGGAATGTGATCATCAAAGTCATTATCATGGGAACTATCTAGCACTTTTGATTTTAAAGGATTATAGAGACACAATTCAAGGTGAAAGTGATAAATCTTGAAGATAAGACCTTGGTGGAAAAGAATGGCGAAAGCAATTTAGTTTTTTTCTATGGATTTTTTGACAAATTTAATAGACATCTCAAGTAACGATAAGAGGAAGAAGGGGAAGTTAACCAATATCTTATGATGAAAGTGATTCAAAAGAGAAAAATGGTAATGATAAGAGCACTTAAAATTACCTTCAAGGGTGAAAGATTTCATGATGGTGAAACACACCTTATCCCAAGGGTTCAATAAGCTCTCTCTATCAAAGCCTCCCTATAACTTCACCAGTGCTTATCCTTCAATGAAGAAAATTTTCAACCCTTTTAGGTCTTGAAATTTGTTGAGTCTTTTCAATATTCTACCCTCATAGTGTAAACCCATAGCCTTAGCAATCAACTCCTCACTAACAATAAACTCTATACCTCCAACTGAACTTTACAGTCATCATTCTATCTTGAGGCAAATTGAATGGAGATGTTGTCATCATATCCATTCAAACATTTAAGAAAATGAGAAATTCCACCTTCATAATATATATTCTAGAGAATAGCATCCTAGTTAGTTTCATCACATGATAACGGCTCAGTTCTGACTCTTTCTCCTCCCATGACTGTTAAAGCTTCACCAATTTATTGCATGGTTAAAAAGGGACCCAAACCAAAGTGAATTACCACCACCAAGGATTAAAATTAAAAATTGAATAAAAAAATATGGAAGCTTTCGAATCCCAAAACCAATCTTTATTAAAATGTAGGATGATTAATGATTACACATGTGAAAGAGCTTACTAGGATTTGCCATGCAAGAATGTGTCTTAATGGATTGAGTCTACCTCATGTGATATTGATTTTCTTCAAGTCAATATACTCAAAAAAAATAATGAGGATTATAACACAATGATGATGAATGAAATCAACATGAAAAAAAAGACTAAATATACTACCAAATAGATCAAAATGATGATTAAAATTAATGACTAAATAAAGTACCAATGGACAAAAATAAGTGAATAAAAATGACTACATAAGTGACCAATTGAAAATAATTAATGACTAAATATATTATTGAATAAAAATTACTAAATAAGTGACCAGATTACAAAAATCAGTGACTAAATCAATGACTAAATATACTACCAAATCAATCAATCAAAATAATCAATAAATAAATAAAAATGATTTAGTCATCAATTTGGTCACGTTATAAATGACTGAAAATAAACTACTAATGGTCACGTGATCATGTTTCATCATTTATATATAGGTTTTAGTAGTTTTCTTAATCATATATGCCTCTTTTTCTACTAAAGAAACACATGTTATATAGGAAATATTTTATGCATTTGTATGGAAAATAACACTTAACATATGCAAAGGATGTATTATTTGCAGGGTGAAATAGGGTAGGATAGTTAGATAGTTTGTAAGAAAGGGTGTGGTGTGTTGGTCATTTTCAAATAGAAGGGGATCTTGAAATATTCATTACATTATTCCTTTTCAAAGGTGTGTAAAAACTCAAATGAAAGATAACAGAAATACCAAGAGTGGTTTGAATTTATTGGTTCCAATGAAATTCAAATACCCAAATAAATCTAAAACCCTAGAACATGCATTGAAACTATAATCTCATATAATTTTCTCATTGAATCCATAAACTTAGGGTGCCCTAAAGAGTTATTTAGCAACATATTTTCAAACATAAAGTAGAAAGGGTTTTATAATCCAAATCTATGCTCAAAATGACAACCAATAGTAATCATTGAAACAAATATCCAATCAATAATATTTTCAAAATATATTACTACATTTTAGCAAAAGGAAAGATTAAAAACCACAAGTATTCTCATTAACTTTAAAAATAAAATATTACACACATCGGTTTTCTAGAATGCTATATGTTGTCACCAAATATTACACCCTAGAAGATGGTGTTTAATCCACTTCCAAATTTTGAAAATATGGGAATACTTATAGGTATGTGTGTGTACATATAGGTATAAGTAGACCTCTAGGTTTAAGGGATAGCTCCCTGAATGTATCTTGAAATGCTTATCACCTACTAACTAGTTGCTTGTGGGGAAAAGAGTTAAAAACATAAATAAAATGGAACTATTATAAGGTTGTGATAAACCAAAATTATTTCCACATGACCATAATACTTATATCACAATGAAAGAAGGCATACAAACTGCTTGTAAGTCCTAGAAGGTTTTACCATCATTATTTCAATATAGAGGTAATATGCATGAAGAAACAAAAGGTAAATGAACTAGAGGGAAGACTGAAAACTCTAGAAACATTTTTACACTTTAAAGGAGTTTAACAAACATTTATACACTCTATATGACCTATTAGAATAGGATATCTTGCATAAACATGAAAGGATAAGGAAGGCAAGGATAGAAGATTATCATAAACCTCACCATACATCACTTACACAATTAGAAAAAAGTTCAAGAACTCAAAACTAAACTTATATTAATTATTGAAAAGTAAAATAGAATCTCATTCCGGTAGGGATTGGCCATACATGGTGTGGTATTAGTTTATAAAAGCCAAAATGGCTTTTACTTATATAACTTGAGAGAGAAGAGAGAAGAGAGAAGTTCAAGGGTCACTATGAAATGTGTCATGTTGAGGAAAGGAGTTATACATGTAGGATAATGAAGTAAAGGATAGACCATGCAAGGTATAATGGGAAAAATGGCCCTCAAATGCATGAAATTCCTAAAGGGTGGTGTATGAATCCTCATTGCTTGCTCATAAAACTACCTTCATCATTTGGCCCTTTTGGAACATCCCACAACTGACTAGGGATAGAAGAGATTATTTCACTAAAGGGTAGGGGCTATATACATGCTCCAACATGCATTGTTTTCATCCCTAATCATCAAGATTTTTTTGCATATGAGTTATCATTGTAGTCTAAATAACTCCTGTTTCACTCACTCAACACACTTGGCCTCAAATTTAGAATTAACTATCCGTGAAAATCCATACATAAGAGTGAATTACACATGTAAATACTTCTCATAGCCTTAAATTCATTAGGTATACCTTAAATAGACTCACACTTAATATTTTCACTCTCCCACTACCTTGTTCACTATGATAGTTTTGACTAGATCAAGTGAGAGTAGTTGCATAATCACTTATTGTATTTTATGATGAATTAAATGGATATGAGGGGTTAACCTAAGTCTCAATCCTTCTCCCAATCTTATTTGCATCTTTTGAATCTTCCTAGAACCTTTAAAACACCCAAAATAGTTAAAGAAAGCCAATTTCCCCCTGTCCATATAGCTAGGATACAACTCAATAGGATGGGGAGGAGATTTAGAGATTCCTCTATAATATTCAACCATATCCCAAGCTATTCCATGCCATTTTGTTGCCTCTTATTTCTTGTTTTTCCAATTAGGTGACTATCCAGGGTTTAAAAGGGTTTAGAGTGAGTTTTCCATCTATATATTTGTTTTGTGGTATATAGGGTATATATCACCACTAAACAAAAGGCACCTTGCCTGGGAAAATAGGTGAGGTGCCTTTTGTTTTGTGGTGATATATACCCTTCAATTTCAACTTTGGGTGTGAATGTTATTTGATTCTCAAATCCTGTAGATATCACTATCAAAATTCTGTGAATAAATATGCAACGTTGTGGCGTTCAAAGATTACTCTCATGTAGTTACCCAAATTATTAATTTTTAAAGGATATTCCCCTATTTGTAGGATAAAAAATGGATGTATCTAGGTTGATAAAAAATCCATGTGACATCACCATACATTAACCACAAAAATGTTAGGTGCTTTGTTTTTGTGTTTGTCCTTGAGTTCATATTCTTTGACTTGGAATGATCTTTCAAGAATGCCAACCAATTTAATTATTCAAACATGACTATTATGATATCATCAACATATTATAACCTGAATGATGGTTTGAAAACATGTCTTAACATTTACATATAACACCTCCAACTCTCTATCAGTACCACCTATAGGTTGACATTTTCATATGTGGGTAGTGAGAATGAGCAAGTTAGTAGTATGTAAGGTTTATGAGACCTAATGACGTTTGGACCATATAAAATTATCCCAAGGTATCCTTCCAATATTTAATGGTTTTATACAAGTCTCAATATTCCTAACTTAATGTTCTCAGTCCCTTACATCTATGTTTTGACATTACAACTAGGTAGTGAGTGTGAAGATGGACTATATGCATGGAAAATGGGTCTGAAAATAGTTTATAAACCTTATAAAAGGTTTTAAAATGAATTATTACAAATTTTACATGACTTATATCATTTTCAACACCCATTTCAACTTCATTTTCTCTCCATGGCACCTGTAGGTGCACATTTATGGTTGATTATTTGTATATATATCATTGACTATCACTACAATCCTTCATATGTTATTTGGATGGGATTAGTTGATTTATTATGAAACAATAATATGTAAATTTTTTAAATGAATCTCCAAACACCTACATGAACATTTTGAAACCTCAAGACACAATGATTGTAGTTGGGAACAAGTAGAAAGTTGACAGTGAGCTTGATATGACTATGTGTTTGATCAATGCATGATGTTGTAAGATGAAACATGGAAGGGAGGTGATTTTTATGGAAACTTGACTATAACTTGACTATAACTTCACTTGGTGACACCTTCCTATAATTTGAGCTATTTGATCAATGAAATAATTTAAAAACATGAAAAAAGGGATGGGATACATGAAATAAATAATAAAACATCATCTATAATAAAATTCAACAACTGTGATGTATGGACTAGCTCAAATACGATAAAAAATTGTAGGGTGTGGGAAATAATAGATAAAAAAACATAGTCAACTTGTTAAAGATGGTTCATAAAGTATAAAGAACCATTAAATGAAATCAAAACATGAAATTGAAGCTAAATAATTTAAATATCACCCCAAAAATACATTTTATCTAAAACTTCTCCTATTGGCTGTACCAATAAAAAATCTATTGACCATCTTCATGTGCATAGTATAGAGATGGAAGAGAAGAATGGTTTTAACTCATGTTTGGCACTTATAAATAATTTAAAGTGTGGAAATGAGTTTTATTAAGTCTAATATCCATCTCAAAATATTATCCCATGTGACACTCTCTCTCATAGGTCATACACCCTTTGAAACTACTTCTTTTGCACTTATTTTCTTGATTTTTAGTTATCACCTGGAAGTTTTCAGTTAGAAACTAACATATATAATATTGACTGACATATTTTACATTGAGTAGGATTTTATAACACTTGTCTTGTTTTGAAAATCATACCACTTGCATTTTATACTCTAAACTGACCCCTAGATGACATCACATGACACAAAGACTAATTAGACCATTACCAATGATAAAGTGACATTAAATGACATATAATAAACTATAACACACTCTATGAAATTATAATATACCCATATATAAGTTTATGACTATAAGGGTTTAACCCATTTTGACTTGTTGTCAAAAAAGGTCAACACTACCACGGGGACAAGCATGGTGAGTTTGCTCTTCTGAAAAAGGAGACACAAACATGATCTCAAAGATTTAAAATGGTTGTAAAAATATAACTACCTTATCAAGGAATAAAATACAACATGAAACAATTGATCCCAAAACTTTGAAGAACCCAGACTTAGAGAAAAGAAACAACTAATAATAACCTTATAATAGAGGACAAGTCCTCTATTTATACATTTTTTACCACCTTAAAAATCCAAGAATATGGGTTGAAATTTTAAATATTTAAAAATTGAAAAATAGCCCTCCAAGCTCTGCCAAGATGCTCTTAGCTAGAAAATACTCTTTTCCATGGTTAAAATCTTCATCCATTTACAATAAAAATCATTGTTCCAACTACCTCTACAAGTAATGATGAAGATTTAAAACAAACCCTTTGATTTCTTGGATGGAAATGCCTTCTACACTAGATGCAAGGAGAATATTCATTTTGAAGGCCAAACAAACCCTTTGTCTTATTGTGCAACTTCTTGGAGATGTGTTTGACCACTCATTAGCATAGCAAGAATTTTTTTAACAGTTACCCTTCCTTTTATGCACACCAAAGAACAACCCTAATGTTGTAATGATAGATTTTGAACTAGGGTTAATTTTAAGGGGCCCTACTATACTACCTATTGGAAATAGTTGGTGAATCTAGGGAATGGGAAATTTGATTTTTAGGTGTGGTGAATCCTCTATGGGTGATGACGAATCCTCTATTGCCTATTTTTTCATACAATGTTTTGGTTATATCATAAGATAGATGCCAAATGATTACACTAAAAGGATATGCCAAATGTTTGTGGCTATGCCATTTGACTGTGCCAAATGATCATGTTGAACAAGTATGTTACTCGGCTATGATAAACATCTATGAAAAATGATTGTAAAGTATTTATATGCTACATAGTTATTTCAAATGGTTGTTCCATCTGACTATGTCAAACAAATTTGTCTTTCGATTGTGCCAAACCATTGCGCCAAATGACTATGCAATCTTGTTGTGTTAGATAGTTGTTTTAAATGATTATTACATCTAGTTATGTCAAATGAATCTTCCATCAAGTAGAGATAAATGGATTATATAAATGGGGCATGCAGCTAGGGTGCATCATATGTCCATCATCTGATGGTTGTGTTAAATAGAATTTTGAACTTCCAATGTTAGACACTAATGTTGGGCCATGTTGATGAGTGAATTATGTAGCTAGTCCACTATCTAATTACTTCATCACCTACTATTCTCTAAATAGTCACCCTCTACCCTCATTTTTAACATTTTAAAGAAGAGATTTGTCATTCCCCTTTGCCCCCACCCATATCAATTCCCCATCTATGGAAAGATAATTCATTTTCAAGAACCTACTATGCCTAGACATTTTGAGGTTTATGGACTAGCTAGTTGTGAATAACGATTGGATTCTAAAATATATTTTTAGTGGCCTACTATACAAGCCTAGTATTAAATAGATGTTATGCTACTAAAAATGATCATGTATTCCTATGACCATAACAAGAAGATCTTCACTATGAATGTGGACTCCAAAATGATTTACTTTGATACCTTCCCATAAGAGATTCACAATCTAATAGGTCTTTCATTTCACAATGCAACTCCAATGAGTTTGAAAGAAATGGTGATAGATGAGGACAAAAGGTATTCAGTGTCAGCTTTCAACTTACATATTAGTCAAACCGATATGTAATTATAAATTTATTTATATATTCAAAATTCAAATTTTGAGATGAAAAGTCCTCATTTTTTCTTTCATTTTAGATAGTCGAAAGAGGGGCCTCCACATCAAAGATGATACTAACCCTTTTTTTAAATCAATGGTTTAATTCTTTTAGGCCAAAATAGTATTACAAAGAAGACTAGTAGATATTCCCTATTAGAAACTTGTTTACATTGTTCATACTCTTACTAATTTGAGATATGATTGGTGATCCTTTATTTTTGCTAGGATAAGGATTGAATAAAATTGTGCTTGTACCAATACTAGTTCCACTATTTCTTGTTCAAATTTTATTCTATCGTTATAATATGAGGCTTTATATGGACTCAAAAAAGCACACATTCCAACTATGATTCATCTAAATACGAACACAAATGATTTATCTCTAGAGGAACAAGAGATTAGTTTATTTGTTTATTTCTTAAACTAAAGATTTAATATTTGTTTATTTGTTAAATAGTAACCTAGGTAAATATTAATAAATATTTGAACTTTGTTTTTTATAGGAAAGAATTTGTGCCTCATGAAAACAATCTATCTCAAAAGGATGACATGGAGTTGAAGGATCTACAAATTCAGAGTCTACAAAATCATCTTTGCAATCATTTCATCTTTTGAAATGTCTAAGAGTTTATTCGGGGTCATCTCCACATGAAAGTTTGAGATTTAAAAATTTAAAATTATATTGTAACTTTCAAGTGCATTATTTTAGTTATTTGTTTTATTTTTGTAGTCGACTCGATAGAAATTTAGATCATGGAACAACCACCACCATAGCAAATCGTAACATTTATTGTGCCTTCTCAACCCTCTCTGGAAGGTATTTTACATTACATTTTTTTTGGTTTATGATTATAGCTTTTTAGACTAAAATTTTGCATAATGTGATAGATCAAAATACCCATTTCACTCACAAAATGGAATGTAGATTGAAGGATAAATTATCTCCAAATACAAGTACTAAAATTTTAATTTCAAATTAGCATATAAATTTGTTTTTAAAATTTATTCTTTTTTCTAAAATAATTTACATTCTGTAGGGCATCCTTAATCTCTGAGGAACATAATGTTGTTGCCTCCACCCCCAAACTCAGTTTGCTCAAGGGTAAAGACTCTTCCATGACAACCACTTCAAGCAACTGATAGAGAAAAAACTAAAACACATCAATTATCATGATCCTGATTCCCTACATTCTCTATCAGAGGTGTTTTGAGTGTGTAGAGGTTGACTTATTTGAAGGATATTGAACTTGACAAAGACTATATTGGGATTAAAAGTAGTGATGTTTAATGATATTCTTTTAATCCACATGATTTTGTCTAGGGAGCACCAGTACATGTTCATGTGACTACTCAGGAGGAACCTTAACCACATATTTCTACCCCGATAGAGGATGTTGTCCAAACTAATGATGCCATTAAATTTTTTCATTGAATAATTTGATATTAGATAGTATTACTACTAATCTTTAGGATGGAGTAACTGATGAGTTAAAAAATTTACATGTGTGGGAGTTTCATGTGAAGGAATTGATAAAATAAATAAGCAATCATTATCACAACTAGTCCTAGTGAAAAAAATTGTTTTCATTGGTGCAACATGACCCTACAATGATTGATGCTTTGTTTGGCAAAGCTATATCTAGGTCAGTTACTATTACTAATAGTTACGATGATAATTTTTTTACTATTGTGCTTAACATGTTGAAGAATTTAAATGTAGAAGTCCAAGCATATTTTAATAAATGTTTGAATTACCCCAACCTTTTTGTCATTGTGAATGAGGATAAGGAAAAATAACTCATAATTTATCTTCATTTTAATCAAATTTCATGTCATACTTATGTTTTTTCACATATAATTACATTTTTTTTAAATTGTAGGAAAAATATGAAAACTTGAAAAAGAAGCCAAGATCCTTATTGTGCATCTAAAAAATTCATGGAAAAGATTGTTATCTACCATTCACTTTAAGGATAAGCTTATTTTATTGAATAAATAGAACAACACACTTTGAAAAATCAATAAGGAGCAAATACGAGATCCCGATGACTTATTTAAGTAGAAGACAATTGCCAATACAAGTTTACTTTCTACAGGAGATGTTGAAAATGAAGAAAGGGAAAATATCAATCATATTAATAATGTGGTTGAGGATCTTGAAAAGATAGGGATATTGAAGGATAGGAGGGGCATAGAGGATGTTTTGGTTGAAAAATTAGCAAAGAATGTGGTTGAGAAAAAAGTAGAAAGTGGTTGATAAAGTAGCTAAGTAGTTGAGAATTTATTCTATAGTATTTGTAAACAACGTTTTCTTTTAAAAAATATATTTTGAATAACAATTTTAAGTTTGTATATATGTTGATCAATTTATTTAGTTATAATTTCTAGATAAGCCATGTCGTTTGTAATTACAATTTGAATTTTATGATGTTATATGGTGTTAGGCCCCATATATAGTGTTCTTTTAATCTCAATATAAAAGGATTAATCTCAATATATTCCTTTATATAGTGTTCCCCCTAACACAATTGTAGTATGTTAATATTTTGCATTCAACATTTACTAAGAAACAAGGAAATGCATTTATGAAAATGTATAATAATTATTGCATCTTATGATAAAAGAGTGAGTTGTTTTGTGTGGAACACACCTTATTTATTATAGTTTGAGTGTTTTTTGAGTAAATCATGATTTGAGATGCCTTTAAGTCCATTAGAAAGGCTCATTCATATTTTTTACAGGTCTATGTTGAAGATAGTATTGTGATAGTCATTAATAATGAGGATTTATCAAAGTTAAAAAGATGCAAGAATGATTGTGATCATGAAATATAAAATAATTTCATGGATTATTTAATGTTATGAGGATGTTTAGATAGATAAGGACTCATAAAATTAGTTTTATTCAAATGAAAATTATATAAACTAGATGTAAGTGTTAGAGGTACAATCATTGAGAGTGGGGGTGATACAGTGATGTTAGATAATTCAAACTTCAATTCTAGTCTTTTAAAACCCTCAGCCAAATAACATTAGCATTCATGAAGTATACACATAATTTATAGTAATGAATAACAAAGATAATCAAGATAACACAAATAACACAAGATCTACATGGGAAACCCTCTTAGGGAATAAAACCCACTAGAACCTACAAGATAGATTATAGTCCTTTAATGACAAGATCCAAATTTAGACCATCACCAACTGATCAAGGAACACCCATCCCACAAGGAGGAACTAACACCATAGGTAACCGCCCACCCACCTAGATACCTTGATCTCATGTCTTCTACCCCTAATAATGGACTTATATTTATTATACTCTTTTTCACCCTTCAATGTATCTCAAATAGCCTCTACTGATTATGTTAGGATTGTGGAGCTAAAAGCTTCACTGATGCAAACAGGAGAGGAGGTTGCTGAAGATTGCAGAGAAGTTGGGGTCGGTCTGATCAGCCGACGTCGGCAGGATAGCAAAGGGAAGCAACCGACGTCGGTCATATATCGGCCGACGTCGGTCACCTCCAGGCAGACAGGGACCGACGTCGGTCTCCTGTGTGGTTCGACTGCGAGCTATTTACGGGCAGTTAGCTAACGAACCAAGTGTTTGCATGAAGAGATCTATTTTTAGACTGAGAGCTGCGGATCTAATTATTGTAATTAGATGTCTAATTATTGTTTGGATGAGATCTATATAATAGACTCATGGTTGTATTGGAAAAGGGGGCTAGTTTGAGTTGAGCAAAGTTTGCTCCTTCTGTGTGTGAGGTGAGCAAGTGGGTTCCTCCTAGTTCCACAGCAGTACCAGGTGTGTTGGTGCTAGATTGGAGAGCCAGCTGAGTTCTTCAAGAGTGTAGGATCTTGGTCATAGTTGCATGGCCTATATAGGAGATCTACATGGTAAGTAAGATTGTTGATCTGCAGGTGTATGTGTGTGCAAGGTCGAGGTTCACAGGTGAGCAGAACCATTGTTTGATTTGCAGGTGTGCAAGGTCATACAGACAGCAACACAACAGGGAGCAGTATCAGGCAGGATCTACTTGGAGTACAGGGGTGTACTCGGATAGAGCAAGAAGAAGGCAAGGGAGTTCCTTCCATAAGTATGGTCTGTTGAATTGCAGGTTGTTGCAGATTCATGGGAGATCTACTTGAAGTACTTTGAGTACTTGTGGAGCACGTGGAGTGCTTGTGGAGTGCGTGGAGCACTTGTGTTATGCGTGGAGCATGGGAGGTGAACACCAACTCTGTATTTGAGTTGGGTGTTGTGACCTGTGAGAGGGAGAGCTTTGGGGAGAAGAAGTACTGTTCACTTGAGGTGTGGGAAACCTCTGTAAGGTGGTGGAGAAGAAGTGGCATCTTCTTTATTATATTCTTTTCTGTATAAAGTGTTAATACAAGTTGTGTATTGTCTCTCATATGCTGTGTTATTCTGAATTCTAGTTACTTGGTGAATCTGGTTTATTTCCGCATATTATAGTTGCTTGAAGTTTTGGTAATCAATTGTATGTTTCCGGTTTCGCATCCTGACAAGTGGGATCAGAGCATGTTTGTTGTTCTAGATTCCTGACAAGTGGTATCAGAGCCTTGGTTGTAGGTTCTTGAGCTCAATACCAACAAGTGGTATCAGAGCTAAGGTTGCAGGAAGCAAGTTGTGTTTTGATTACAGGGCACTCTCAGGGGTTTCTAATTGAGTGGGAGTAGAGCAACGGCAGATCAAAGTAAGCTAAGAATGGAGGAGTTGAAAAGCATAGATGGTTACTCACGGTCTGATGGAAAGAAAGAGCAGGTAAAAGAACATTGCTGGTTGGTAACAGATCAGCATGAAGAAACTGAAGATACAGATGTAGCAGGTGTTGTTGCACAGGATGTATTTGTAGGTTTCTTGGATAAAGTTGAATCTTGGATAGAAGATTCAGTTGCCTCTTTCCATGCAGCCCCAGGTAGAGGAGCTGGTAAGCCTTGCCAAAGAATTGGCAAAGGGGAAGTGAAGCTGAAATTGCAGGCGGCCAACACACAGGTGTTGATGAAGGTCATGCAGGTCCCAGGTTTGGAGATATGGCTAATTTCTTTAGAAAGATTGGGTGATGAGAGATGCACAAGAACTCTCACAGTGGTAGCACTTGAATTAGCTGGTGGTAAGAAAACAGGTATACTTTATCTACTTGTTTATATTACTGATTCTTCTTCTGTTGCGGAGACGTGGCTTCGTAAGCTTGGTCACATGAGCAGGAAGGAGATGCATGTTCTTAAGCGGAAGACAGATATATTTGATAGGCTTAAGAACTGGAAAGCCTTGGTGTTCTTGGAGGAGATGGCGGACAGAGTTCAGTGGATGAGGCTGGATACATCTGAGCAGAGCAGTTTGGACATGGATTTTGATTCAAAGAAGCTCGCGGGTAAAAAGTCATCACTCACAGGCGAACACAGGTACCAGCGTCGGTCAGAAGGAACCGGCATCGAACAGACAGGTGCCGATGTCGGTCATGTGTAGACCGAAGCCGGCGATGTCAGGCAGAGTAAGACCGGCGTCGGTCATGAAACCGATGTCGGTGGTATGTAAGACCGATGTCGGTCAGAAGGACCGATGTCGGCAGTAGGGACACCAGCGCTGGCAGGTTGGTAGTCAGGTACAGACGTATGGAACCGACGTCGGTCAGATGCAGACTGTGGGGTGACCGAGGTCGGTCACTGTAACGAATTTTGGGTGGACAGCATGTTGTCAAGGAGTCTCAAACACCCATACGGAGGACTGAAGGCGTAAGTAGGCCCTCAAATTCGTGTTCCTCTTCTTCATACTTGTTGCTGATTGTAGAGCAGGAAGGATCTAGGAAATAGGTGTGAGCTAGGCAGGACTATGATGCAGAACCAGACGGGAGTCTTGGTAGGTTTGCCAGCTGGATGAAAGCACAGAGACGAATGGATTCCTTAGTAGAAGAATAGAGAGAACGGATACGTGAGATGGAAGACCAGGCATATGGTCTTGAGGAGCTGCAGGACAGTGGTACCAGGTTTGACAGGTGGAGGACGAAGCATGGCTTTAGTCAGTGTCAGGTAACTACTGTGGTTTGCCTTACCAGGTGGATGATGAGTCGCGACATCATTCTGTTGCTGTATGTGGATGGTATATTTGCTAGCAGGGTTAGTACATACAGGGTTTTGCTGAGCTAAGGGTAAGATTAGTTCAGTGTCATGTCATGAGGAGTTTGGAGCAGCGGAATTCTTTGACATGGGAGGCATGGAGATCATAGGTTGATTTTGTCTCGAGTGGGAGCTGATGTGAATCAGGTGTTGGCGAGGTTCGGGATGCAGAGCCGGAGCACACTAAGCGCTGGACAGGTACAGTGTCCGAAATCACATGAGGTCTGGTATAGACCTGAGTATTCCCATGCAGTGGGAGCTGTCAGAGTTAGGAGCCAATTCGGGGAAGTGGGTTCTCAGGTTTTCTGAGAGGGACCGGCAGCAGGTGTTGCTATGCAGGGTCAGGACTTCACTACAGGTGTTGTAGGTTCGGATGTGGCAGGTTACTCGGATGACAGGAGGTACACCACGGTATGTGTGGTGGGTTGTCTTCAGGTGGGAGCTTGAAGAGGGATACAAACCAGGAAATAGATTAGACAGAGTATAGGTACAGGTACAGTGCAGCTGTTTATCTCCAAGTGGGAGATTGTTAGGATTGTGGAGCTAAAAGCTTCACTGATGCAAACAGGAGAGGAGGTTGTTGAAGATTGCAGAGAAGTTGGGGTCGATCTGATCAGCCGACGTCGGCAGGATAGCAAAGGGAAGCAACCGACGTCGGTCATATATCGGCCGACGTCGGTCACCTCCAGGCAGACAGGGACCGACGTCGGTCTCTTGTGTGGTTCGACTGCGAGCTATTTACGGGCAGTTAGCTAACGAACCAAGTGTTTGCATGAAGAGATCTATTTTTAGACTGAGAGCTGCGGATCTAATTATTGTAATTAGATGTCTAATTATTGTTTGGATGAGATCTATATAATAGACTCATGGTTGTATTGGAAAAGGGGGCTAGTTTGAGTTGAGCAAAGTTTGCTCCTTCTGTGTGTGAGGTGAGCAAGTGGGTTCCTCCTAGTTCCACAGCAGTACCAGGTGTGTTGGTGCTGGATTGGAGAGCCAGCTGAGTTCTTCAAGAGTGTAGGATCTTGGTCACAGTTGCATGGCCTATATAGGAGATCTACATGGTAAGTAAGATCGTTGATCTGCAGGTGTATGTGTGTGCAAGGTCGAGGTTCACAGGTGAGCAGAACCATTGTTTGATTTACAGGTGTGCAAGGTCATACAGACAGCAACACAACAGGGAGCATTATCAGGCAGGATCTACTTGGAGTACAGGGGTGTACTCGGATAGAGCAAGAGGAAGGCAAGGGAGTTCCTTCCATAAGTATGGTCTGTTGAATTGCAGGTTGTTGCAGATTCATGGGAGATCTACTTGAAGTACTTTGAGTACTTGTGGAGCACGTGGAGTGCTTGTGGAGTGCGTGGAGCACTTGTGTTATGCGTGGAGCATGGGAGGTGAACACCAACTCTGTATTTGAGTTGGGTGTTGTGACCTGTGAGAGGGAGAGCTTTGGGGAGAAGTACTGTTCACTTGAGGTGTGGGAAACCTCTGTAAGGTGGTGGAGAAGAAGTGGCATCTTCTTTATTGTATTCTTTTCTGTATAAAGTGTTAATACAAGTTGTGTATTGTCTCTCATATGCTGTGTTATTCTGAATTCTAGTTACTTGGTGAATCTAGTTTATTTCCGCATATTATAGTTGCTTGAAGTTTTGGTAATCAATTGTATGTTTCCGGTTTCGCATCCTGACAAGTGGGATCAGAGCATGTTTGTTGTTCTAGATTCCTGACAGATTACTCACTCAATCTGCCTCTTATAGTCTTATGAAATCCAATGACCTATGTGTTCACCATAGTCACCTTGATCAGATTATCATGATTGATCCTATTTTCTCTCTGATGGTCATGACTAACTTATACCTTCTTTTTCAAAGGTTATCTCCTTCACTTAATATCACATCTTCTCAACTCTACTCTCTCAAGTCTAGAAACCATTACTTTAGCCTTCACTATTTATAGAGTATTCATGAATATCATCTTTTTGGTCAGCCATTAAACATGATTTAACCATTAAGGTCTATATCATGCTAACACATAGCTAAATATCATCTTCATAGGTCATCCATAGCATGCATGGGTCATACTTAAGTAGCTATGTCTTTCAATTAGACCTTAATAGCCCTTATAGTGTTAGAGGTATAATCACTAAAGGGGGGGGGTTGAATCAGTGATCCCAAATAATCCATCTTCAATTTCAATCTTTACAAACACTTAACCGGTTACCACAATCATTCATGAAACATACACATCATTCATAGCAATGAGTAAGAGGGACAATGCAAGATCAATCACATAACCCATGACATACATGGTAAATCCTCTTGGAGAATAAAACCCAATATAAATAGCAATTGGAATACTATATTATAATAAAATTAACTAATTTATACCATCTACAAATGATAAAGGAACTACCATTCCTGATTTTAGTGAGATTAGAATCCCACAAGGAGCTACCACACATGTCTAGTTGAGCTGCAACAACTAGAATTTTAGCAAGTTTCACCTTAAAATTGCAAGGAGGATGAAACCAGATTATATATTGAGATACCAAAACAACACCTATGAACACATAAACCTATGAACTAATGTCTTCAACACTTGATGATGGACCTCTGCTTATCACTCTTCACCTTCGCTCACACTCAATATACAAGGGAAATATTTTGCCAATAGAATTATGACCTATAGGTCATATAAATAGTCCTAAATATATTTTAATATTCCACTCATCCTTATATTTATATATCCATCATTAACTCATTGATGCACACACACAATCCTATCTCAAATCTCTCCTAAGTCTCTCAATCACAAGACTAAAAACCATCATCTTTAGTTCTACTATTTATAGAGCATACATGATATCAAAACTCTAGTCAACCATTAGGCATGCCTTATCCCTTAAGTCATCTCTCACATGAATAAATGGATCAAAAATGATCTTCATAGGTTTGTCATAGCATCTATAGGTCACCCTTAAGTAGTTACACCTTTTAATAAGGCCCTTATAGCTCTTACAAGTAACATGGAGACCTATTCACCCATTTAGCACTTCATAAATCAAATAAAGAACACAATAACACTTTAAAATACATGATTCCACTCCTTATTTCCCATTTGACATCTTTAAATGATCATTGTCATATTTTCTCACCTCTGCATATGCTCAACCAACTCAAACACTAACCTGGTGCATAGGAACATTATGAATGAAAACATAGTTAACTTATTAAGCATTGTTCATACTCAATATATATTTATGACACCTATAAAAAACACACATAGAATCATTATGGAGTCTAAAAACTCCCCAATATCTAATTCATCAAGAGATATCAAAACAAGCTCGAACAATCTTCTTAGGTCACTTACAATCCATGCATGAAACATAGCCAACTTTGAACCTTAATATCTTTGAATATACACACTTAAAAAAATTTAAATGACATTAATTAGATTCACCATAGAGTCATCTTCATCTTTTCTTTTTATAGCATGAGTAAATTTGTTATGGATCAAAAGTTATAATCCCAAAAACATAAACTATTTTTTACCTTGTTAAATTCAAATATTTAAATGTAAATGATCACAGTTAAACTTAGACCACTTTTATTTTACCCCATATCATCACTACTAAGATCAATTATGCACCATTTATCTTGTTTTAACTTTAACACATAGATGCCAATGCTCAAAAGTTAAACCTCAATCACTTTGACCTCATCTCATGTAATATTGCAATTTTGACTCGACATGTTCCATAGATATTTTATACATAGCTCAATATTTAACAATGATAAATAACTATCACTTTGAACTATTGAATTTAATACACACAATTGATCTCTATCTATATGATCTTGTTCTCACCATGGATCCTTGTAAGAAGATCGATCTTTATCTCTTTTTAGCATTAAACATCATGCACTTGTCCTCATCTCATTGCTTCCTAACTTCTTGAATTAATGCACTCCATTGATGTTGTTTGAACTTTAATATGTGCAAATTTTTCTATGGGAACCTTAATTATCTACCTGGAAGGCCAAATTTGCATAATCATATCTTTTTCTACATTTGGACACTTGATCTACAATTTAGACCAAATGTTCTCCTTACATAGGATAATATATCCATATAACAAGCTACTCTAGGAACCCTCACACATGTCAGATATATCATCATCAACATGCTGACTAATAATTTTCTTCCATGGATCAAACTATGCTTGAAACTACCTGGAAGGCCAACTTTACTCATCCATATATTTTGACATGTTTCATCGCATGATCTGAAATCTAGTGCAAATAAACTAGGCTCAAAACTAAATAAATCCATATGATCACCTTCTCCTAAAATCTCCACACATATGATATACACTACCATAAAAATGCTTACTCGGCTCTTCTTAACACATTGTAAATTTAGCCAAGGATGGGAAAACACTGTCAAAATGCCTGGGAGCCCATCCTTACACTTACATATTTGTTGATGTGCTTCAATACATGACCTGAGATTTAGCACATAAAAACTAAACACAAAAAATAATAAAACCATATGATCATTTTTTCCTAACACCACTCATGTGAATGTTTACCTCATCAACATGCTTACTCAGCTCTACTTGATCCCTTTTATAAATGTGGCTATGTATGAGAACATAGTGAATTCTACCTGAGTAGCCAAATTTGCATCCGCATATCTTTGACTACGATTCATCGTATGACTTGAGATCTAGTGCATAACAACTAGGGAATAGTGTGATTAAAATTATATAACCAACTCCCCTTGACTCAATCCCATGTGGAAATGGTGATAACATAAAACTAATCAAAGATCTGATATTTCCAGAGTCCATAAAAAATAATAATTAATCTTCTAAAAAAATGTGTGAAGTTTTAATCTCAAAACTTCACACAGATTTTACAGAAGATTAATTATTATTATCATCAAACTACCTAATTAGATTTTTTGCCATTAGAACCAAAATATCTAGATGAAAACAATAGATAACTAGATGAATTCCACTTATACACACAAGCACCCAAAGCATAAGAAACATCTTATGCAACCTTTTGCATATCCTAAAATCACCATACTCATCCCTAAACATCTCTAACCATCCCAAAGCTGAACATCAACCATTCATACTTCAAGCATACTAGGGAAAACACATTTCACACTTTGTCATTGTCACATAGACTATAAAGACACTTTTTTCACTCACCAGGACACATCCATGACATGACCATGACATCATTTATAAAAATCCAATAATATCCTCTTTTGTCATTGATTTCAATAAACATCATTCAACTCACCTTCTCTCTCTTCAAGCACTACCATGACATGAACTTTCTCCCCCTTTGACATAATGACAAAGTGGGCACCAACTGATCCTATAAACTTAAATAGCCCATAAACAGGAAAGGACCATCTTATAAATATTATACAAACTCCCCCTTAACTTGAGCCTACTTCTTCTTGCCTTGACAACTTCCTCTTGCTCCATTCCAACACTCTCTTTAATAAATCACTATAGGTAATGAACAAAGAGCACACAAAACATAGAAATCTGATGGAACACAACAAGAAACATCTAAGAGGGACTCCCCCCAAAGAACTTTGAGCCATTTCACCTTTTAAGAATATTCATATCTTCACACTCCATGAAGAACCACCACACATTATTACTAATCTTCCCTCTCAAGCTATTACAATGACCACCAACATAACTTCATGCCACTCACCAAATAGGAAACATGTTCTCAACCAACTTAAAAAACATCAATTTTGACCTTGTACTATAGCTTCTTCACAAATGTCTATAGAAATCTCATGAACTTATTGTTCCCACTTAACCGAATACCTTCTATTGATTCATTGAAAAAGAAATGACACCCAATTTTTGTCCTAGATATTCAAAATTATTTTTTGACAATGGTTTGATCATAATATTTGTAAGATACTCTTTTCTAGCAACATGATTCAACTTGACACATTGATTAATCACTTATTCTCTCAATAAATGATATCTAATAGGAATGTGTTTCGTTTTTAAATGCATAATAAGATTCTTTAAGATATTAATTGCACTAGTATTATCACAAAAAATAAGACAAGGTCCATTTTGTCTTACCTTATAGTCCTCCATAGTTTGTTTCATCCACATGACTTGTGTTCAAGAAGAGGTAGCTACTATATACTCAGCTTCTGTAGTTGATAGAGACACTGAGGCTTTCTTCTTGCTTAGCCAAGACACCAAAGAATCTCCCATGAAGAAGACCCCACCACTGGTACTCCTATCATCCACATATCCTACCCAATTAACATCAGTATATGATTTCAAAGAGAATTATTTACTCTTGTGATGCCCTAAACCATTGTCTATGGTGCCTTTGAGATATCTTAAGATCCTTTTGATTTATTTCAAGTGAGATTCTTTAGGATCAGCTTGAAACCTTCCTACAATACCTACTGCTTGCATGATGTCAGGCCTAATTGTAGTAGAGTAAAAAATACTTTCAATCAAGCATCCATGCAAAGTTTGATTAACTTTTGGTGAGTCATCCAATTTACTTAGCTTGCACCCTGTGATCGTTGGAGTACCCATTGAGTTACAATACATCATGTCAAAATTTCTTAGCATATCCTAGATGTATTTATCTTGAGAAATGAATATCCCTACATCAATTTTATTAATCTATAATCCTAATAAGTAAGATATTTCTCCCAACATTGACATTTTAAACTCAGTCTTCATAGTAGCTATAAATTCTCTACTCATTTTATCATTGTCAAATACAAAGACTATGTCATCAATATATACAACTATCAATTGATGACTAATTTATATCTTAATGTACAAATTACTATCATATACCACCGTTTTAAAACCTTGACACAAAAAATACTTATTTAGCCTATCATACCAAACTCTAAGAGCTTGTTTAAGACCATACAATACCTTCTTCAATTTGCACATAAAATCTTGGTTACTTGACATGAAGTATCCTTTAGGTAACTCAATGTATACTTCTTATTCTAAGTTTTCATTTAAGAATGCATATTTCACGTCCATTTGATATACCCTAAAACATTTGAAACATGCATATGCCAAAAATATTCTAGTATCTTCCATCGTTGCCACATGAGAAAAAGTCTCATCAAAATATATTCCTTCAACCTAAGCATATCCTTTACAAAGTAATCTAGATATGTTTATTGTGACTTCTCCTTTCTCATTCATCTTATTTTTGAAAACTCATTTGGTACCTATCACATTTTTATTTGTTGGTCTATAAACTAGGTCCAATGTCTCATTCCTTTCTATTTGATCAATTTCCTCATCTATTACATCATTCTAACTTTTATTTTTGATAGATTTCATAAACGTTTTGGGTTTAATCATGGACAATAGATCTAAGTCTTGTTGATTTTGATTTATCAACATTATCCTTCTAATCTAGAACCTCACACCAAAATTCCAATAATCTAAGAGATTGGATCATCTTTTTAAATTCTTCTAGCTGGATATTTAGTATCTTATCTTTCTTCTCCTCTTCATCCTTATCATCTATTTAAACAGATAAATCATCATTATTTGCAATAACATTCTAAATTGAATCACTTACCTACAATTTTGGCTTCTTGACTCTACTTGTCTCATCTACACTTACATTTTAACTTCCAATAATATTGTAAAGTCTTTTGTTGAAACATTTATAGGCAATATTAATAGAAGAATAACCTAATAAGATCACCTCATCAGATCTTGAATCAAATTTACCAAGATTATGTTCATTTCTTTTGATAAATCACCTACTCCCAAACACTCTAAAATGTTTGACATTATCCACTCTATTCTTCCATGGCTCATAAGGAGTCTTATTACCATTTACTCTTGTTTGACACCTATTTAGGATGTACAAAGAAATTTTGGTTGCCTCTTCCCAATAGCCATCTAATAATTTTTGATCTTGATTCATGGTTCTACCTATGCCAATAAAAGTCTTATTCTTCCTTTCAGCCAACCATTTTATTGTGGTGTTCTCGCATTATAATATTATCTTCTTATCCCATGTTCTTCAGAAAAATCATCAAACTTATGAGACCAAAACTCAACTCCTCTATCTGATGTCACATACTTGACCTTTAAACCTTTACCAGTTTCCACAAGATCTTTCAATGCCATCAACTTTTTAAAAGCTTCTAATTTTTATCTAAGAAATAAAATCCAAGTCATCCTAGTAAAATCATCAATGAAAATCATGAAGTAACTATTACATTGAATACTTTGAATTTTCATAGGTCCACATAGATAAGTGTGGATCAACTCCAATGGATCTATATTGGAGAATTCTTTGGTTTTTTATCTTCTCTTAGTTTTCTTCCCATGAAGACATGCCTTGCAAAGAGAATGAGGAATCTTATAAATCTTAATCATATTCCTTACCATCCCCCTTGAATTAATTTTTACCATATTATCAAAATTTATATGTCCAAGCCTTCTATGCCAAAGCCAAATTTCTTCCAATTGACTTATGAAACACTCTTCCTTCTTAGATTCATGGAATACATACATATTATCTATTTTATTAACATTTACAATTAATTTTCCATATTTTGCCTTTCTTATTTCAGATACATTATAATGAAAAGTTACAACATTTCATTGCTTACACATTTGGCTCACACTTCAAATATTATGTTTCAAACATTATACATATAAGACATTCTTAGTCTTAGTATGACCATTGTCCAAAATCATAGTCCCTTCGCCGATTATGTTAGCATATTTATTATCACCAAATCTAACTACACCTGGGTTGGTATTTTTGAGAGAGATAAACTTGGTCTTATCTCTTGTCATATGATTTGAGCATCCACTATCTATAAACCATCTTTTTTTCTCATCATATTGAGTATGAAAATCTACTTGAACAATAATGACTCTTCCTTCAATGATTTTCTTGGATTTTGCTTCTATTCTTCTTTAGACTTGGTCTCCTTCAACCATTTTATAATTCCAATAACTTGTATATCATTTTTCCAAAAGGATTTGTTATAGTTATTAGCTATGTGACCTTGTTGGTTATAGTTGTAACATATGAGATCCATTCTGATCTCTGGAGAGATAACACAATCCTTATATCCATGACCAAATTGATTGTCAGAGAAATAATACCCATTGAAGACATTATTCATGTTTGATCCTCTTTTATCTTGACTTACCACTTATTGTATTTTAATTCTTGATCCTTTTAGTGGAGATGAAATCATTTTTTTCCTTAGATAAGATCACATCTAATTAAGTCAAGAATTTCTTTTCATATTGTTCCATCCTTTGATTGAGATATTTATTTATCATGACATACAGATTCTTGATTATTACCACTAAATTTTTCATGTGTGTCTTCACACTATTAACTTTTGATAAATAATAAAATATATTGTCTTGAATACAAGCCATAACCTATTTGTCAACCATTATACCTTCGATCACCTTTAAGTGGTTAAACTTTGAATGAAGGACATGACTCTAATATCAAATGTTAGAGGTACAATCACTAAGAAGGGTGAGGGTGAATTAGTGAAATCAAATAATCCATATTCAATTTCAATATTTACAAACACTTAACTAATTATCATAAGCATTCATGAAGCATACACATCATTATTATTAATGAGAAAGAGAGAAAATGCAAGATCAATCACATAGTATACATGAGAAACCCTCTTGGGGAATAAAAACCACTACAATATACAATTGGAATACTATCATATAATTAAAATAACTAATTTAGACTATCTATAAATTATCAAGGAACTACCATTCTTGATTTTAGTGAGACTACAATCCCACAAGGATGTACCACGCCTGTCTAGCTGAGCTACAACAACTAGACTTTTAGTAAGTTTCACTTTGCAAGGAGGCTACAGCCACATTAAATGCTGAGCTACCAAAAAAACACCTATGAACATATCCACCTATGACTTGATGCCTTCAACACTTGATGATGGACCTCTGCTTATCACTCATCACATTTGCTCACACTCAATCTACAAGAGCACTATTATACCAATAGAATTATAATCTATAGGTCATACAAATAAAGCTTAATATATTATAATCATCAAATCATATTAAAAGAATTACAACCCTCCTCCATTCCCCAATTCGCACACATAATCCTCTCTTAAATCTCTCCCAATCTCTCACTCACAAGTATAGAAACCATCATCATTAGTTCCACTATTTATAGAGAATACTTGATAATCAAAACCTTGGTCATCTATTAGGCATGATTTATCCCTTAACGATTCTCTCACATGAAGAAATGGCTTAAAAAAACTATTCATAGGTCAACCATAGCATCTATAGGTCACCCTTAAGTAATTACACCTTTTAATAAGTCCCTTGTAGTTCTTATAGGTCTTATGGAGACCTATTCACCCATTTATCACTTCATAGATTAAAAAAGAACATAAAAACACTTTAAAATACATGAATCCACTCTTTATGTCCCATTTGAAATCCTCAAATGATCACAGTCATCTTTACTCACCTCTACATATGCTCAAACAACTCAAACACTGACCTAGTGCATAGGACATTATGAATGAAAATAAAATTAACTTATTAAGCATTTTTAATACTCAAGATAGATTGATCACACCTCCATAAACCAAGAAAAACATTATTATGGAGTATTAAACACTCCTTAATATCCAATTCATCAAGAGATATCAAAATAATATCAAAACAAACTTGAACAATCTTCTCAGGTCACTTTCAATCTATGCATGAACACATAGTCAAATTTGAACCTTAATATATTTTACTATACAAATTTCCATATCTTGAAATTAGGTTCATTAGATGCACTATGAAGTCCTCTTCATATTTTATTTTTACAATAAGAGCAAATTCATCCTAGATCAAATATAAACGGTCATAGTTAAACTTTGACCACTTTGCTCGTATCTTGTGTCCTCACTACATAGATCAATTATACACTATTGATCTTGTCCTAACCTTAATTCATATGTACTAATTCTTAAAATTTAAACCTTAGTCACTTTGACCTCATTTTGTGGAATCTTAAAATTTTAACTCAACACACTCCATCGATCTTCTGTACATAGCTCAATATTCAACAATGCTAAACAATTATAACTTTGACCTCTTGACTTTAATATGCATCATTGATATTTATTTTGATGATCTCCCACTCACTGTTGATCCTTATAAGAATATTGATCTTTATCTCTACTAAATAATAAACATCATGCACATATCATCATCTCGTTACTTCCTAACTTCTTGGAGCAATGCACTCCATCGATGTTGCTTGAAATTTAACATGTGCAAATTTGAATAAGTATGGGAACCTTACTTATTTTCCTAGAAAGCCAAATTTGCACACTCAAATATTTTTTGGTGCTTGGATGCATGATCTAAAATTTGGACAATATGATCTCTTTACATAAGAGAATCCAAGCATAGAATAATCTTCTCTTGAAACCCTCACATGTTTGAGATAAATAAACATAAACATGCTCACTAAAAAGTTTCTTCCACAGAGCCAAATATGCCTAGAACAATCTAGAAGGCCAACTTTTCTCATGCATACCTTTTGACATGCTTCATCGCATGATCTAATATTTATCAAAAATAAACTAAGATCATAATTGAACAAACCCATATGATCACTCTCTCTTGAAACATACACATGTGAGAGATATTATACCTTCAAAAAGTTTACTCAGATATTCTTGACACATTAAAAATTTGGCTATGGAAAAACACTATCAAAATGCTTGGGATCCCAAATTTTCACTTGCATATCTTTTAACGTGCTTCAATACATGACCTAAGATTTAGCACATAAAAATTAGGCACAAAAATGATCAAACCCATATGATCATTTTATCTTGAAGCCACTCATGTGAATTCTAAACTCATCAACATGATTACTCAACTCTACTTGAGCCCTTTTGTAAATTTGGCTAATTATGGGAACATAGTGAATTTTGTCTGAGTAGCCAACTTTACATCTTCATATATTCAATCTTTCTTCATCACATTACTTAAGATCTGGCACATACCAAGCAAAAAATAATGTGAGCACAACCATATGAGCAACTCCCTTTACTCATTCCCACATGACAATGGTGACATCATCAAACTACCTACTCAAATTATCTACCACTGGACCCAAAGTGTCAATATGAAAGCAATAGACAATCAAATGAAGTCTAATTATGCACACTAACACCCAATGCATATAAAACATCTTCAAAACCTTTTTAACATCCTCAAATCACCATACTCATCCCTTAACATATCTAAACTTGCCAAAGTTGAAGATCAACCAATCATAATTCAGGAATACTAGGACAAACACATTGTACACTTTGTCATTATCACATAGAATATCAAGGAACTTCATCTACTCACCAAGACACCTCTATGATATCACCATGACATCATTGAAAATAATCCAACATATAAGTCCCATGGAGACCTATTACCCCTTTAAAAATTTATCAAGAAAATTAAAAATAAAAGAATACTTTAAAATGTATGCGTCTACTCCACATGAATATTAGGACCTCTTCAGGTGATTAGTCATGCCAAAATAGTCTTCTGCTAAAGCACAAATTAATTAAGAAATATTATTTACATAAGAACATGATTAATAAATAAATAGTTAGCTTCCAACTACAATAAATGAATCTGTATAGATAGTCAAACTTTCAAAGCAATGTGTCTAGCTGTAGCTTGAAGTCTTTTACAATTTTTCATTTTAAACCATCGATAAATTCATTCTACATCAAAATATATTAGAAAAACACCACAAACTAGTTTTCCCCTTCACTAATTCAAATGTCAAAGATCACTATTCAAAGTAAAACGTCTGACACTTATCATCATCTCATCTCCTTGCACAAATTGCTCAAATGTGCTCTATCTCTCCTTAAGAGTATCATTGTATTTACCTTTCATCACTCACCATTGATCTTAGATCCTTGCTTATGAGATTAATCCACTTGGTATCCATTCACGCCCTTTATGTACCCTGTAGTCAGTCTCCAATGAAATTTTGCCACTTGGCATCCCTGTGCGCCTTCTGAGTATCTTTTGACATATTAAATCAATACACACCATTAGATCACTATAGAACAAGATCACATGATCTATTAGATCCTTATTGGTTAGATTAATTATTCACCATAAAACTTCATCTCTCTACTAAACACTCACATTAGATCTTCGATAATGAAAATTTGGCTATGGGAACCTAGTGAAGTCTACTTGAGAAGCCAAATTTTCACCTTAGTAACTTTTGATACATTCCATATCTAGACTAAAAATTTTAACAACATGATCATCTCTCATTTGGGATCCATCCACATATCAAACTACTCTTGAAACCTTCACATGTAATAAATATGATGTCATCAATATGCTCACTCAACCTAAATTATTAGGATAACTACAAGAACCTAGTCATAAATATGATTGCTCTAACAAATTATTTTCACTTAAATAAGTTCCTCAAGCACTCATAACACTCCATAGGTTCTCTATAACATGACCACACCATCAATAACATCCACCATATTCCTATCCAAGTCAAACATTGAAGCACACTTTATCATTGTCATTATAACACACATGACACCTCATCAACATCCTTGGTCACCATGGAAACATTATTGCAAATCTTCCAACAATTTCCTCCTTTGGAAATGATGTTAACACTAATTATTAATAGACTTTGTGTCTCTCTTGAAGCACTCTCTCCCCCTTTGACATAATGACAATGTGGCCTCAACTTTTGATCCTTCAGACCTGAAAAGACTTCAAGGACTAATAATAGGAAAATACCACCTATGAGAGATGATCCATCCTCCCCTTAACATTGTGCATACCTCTTATTACATTGATCTTATCAAACATGCTCCATGACTACACTCTTATTTCATCATACATAGCTTCTATGAAAATAAAAAATACACGAACATTAGAAACTACTTGAACTTACCTTGAAAACATTGAGAAGGATTCCCACTAAGTCCCCTGATCTTAGGCACCCTTTGTTCACCTTTAGACCATACTTAACCATGAATAAACAACATAAATGCCTCCAAAACTTCTCTCTCATATTCTATTACACATTCCTTTGATCTTAGGACCTTACCATTTACAAATATCTCCTTAAATCCATGGCATATATAAATTTTCATATATTAAAATTAGAGACCTTATTCATGATATCAAAGATATGACAACACATTCTACTCATACTCAATATCAACCTTGTCATCAAGATTTCAACATTTGATCAATCAATTTAAGCAATAGAAATTAACAATTTCTTATCTTCAAGAAAAAAAACCCTGAACACACCCTGAGCATAATAAAACAAGATCAACATACCTTTTATATGAAATCATAAATGCATCATGTCTATGAATTAATCCTAAATCAGATAAAATAGATCACACCTACACTTCTAATTGGGATAGACTTGTTAAATAAGAATATGACCAATATGAGGATCTACTAGACCTGATTAGGGGATCACTTATATCACTTGTCACAAAAAATCATGCTAGGAAGGAATCTAAAGCCTAAAATCTAACACAATCATAAAATAACCCTAATAGAGTCCTAAGGTTGAAAATATTCAATTTATTCTAATATCAAGAAAGTAAAATCTAATCTAGTGCACACCAAAGCTTATGGCACAAAGTGGCGAATAGAAGCAATAAAATAAATAGCTAAACTAAACACGTATTAAAAGACATATACTCATGTAAATGTATACAAAATATTAAATACATGGGGAGAATAATACAAATGCATTACCTATCTACTCTTACAAAGGAGAAATAAAGTAAGGAATACTTACCTTTGAAGACAAACCCACTAAGCCTCAATCTCTCCATTGGCCAAGGTGCTTCATAAAAAATTATTCTGGTATGTAAGAATAACCAAGATAATTCAACTCTAGGCTACAAAACCTATCTAAGCATCCAAAAGACTTTTTTTAAAAACTAGATCCATATCTCCAGATAAATTATGGAACCCTAAGATCTATTCCTCAATTAGAGTGGTCAATAAGTAGATGTTCACATGCACTTCCTCGTTTATAATTATTATCTTATGTAATAGTCAAAAATAAATTGTATATATAGGCAAATCTTGCCCTAAATACTCTCAAGAATGTTAGTTATATAGGTTCAACCCAATCGACCTAACACATAATGGTGCTTTAAGAAAAGAACATGATAACACATAATGTTGGTGCTAAGTAAAGTGCAATAAGTAACAAATAAGATATAGGGAAGAACTATATTGAAGAACAAATAGCTTTATCTTACCTTAGTTTTGTAGATAAATAAGTAGACTATAATAAATGTGAAGGTGTCCAATGAAGAGATCACTAGATGAACCTTTAGAAGTTAGTGCAAAAAAATAACCAAAAAAAATCAAATTTTTTGGAATATAGGCATGTAATAGAGGTTAAGAATGAAAAAGAAGATAATTAGAAATTTAAGATTGGTAAAGCAAGGTTTTTAGAATATTGAAGGAAAATAAATGAAAAAATAATGGAAAATGAATGAAAAATGAATGATAAATGATGGGGGGAAAATGAAAAATTATAGGAAAACACAAGAAATCATATCGAAAAGCATGTAAAATGTAAATGCTGAAAAAGAATGTGGAACATACTAAATCACGTTGAGAAGCATGTAAAACGTAAATGAAAAATGAAATATCCATGTAGTAAAATTTGAACAAAGATATGTAAGAAATGGAAAAGTAAGCTCATGTAGGATAGGCAAAAATAAAAAACATGAAAGACAAAAAATGAAATGTAAGCCAAGATGGAAGATAAAAATGAAGAAGAACATGTAATAATGGAAAAAGAGTATAAACTCAGCTATCCATAATAAAAGGGTAGTACAATAATGATAAATGAAATAAAATAATGATACATAGTTACTCAAACATATTGTTTTACTCTAAGGATAGATAAAACTGAAATAAAGTAATGCTAGCATGTTTTTAAAGAGATGAAGAAGGAATAATTAGAAGAGGGAACATAGATTTAGAATCATAATTTTCTTATCAAGGGGGGAAATGAAATGGGTAGAGGGGAGAATGAAGGAAAAACCAAGGTAGAGGAACTCTTTATCGATGTCAAGATACTCAAACTAGGTTTGTGAAAATAAGAAGACTATCAACGTTAAGGACTATGAATAACTTACCTTAGCTACACAAGTCTTAGGTAAACAAATGGAGTATATAGATCATCCCATGAAGGCTATTTAAATAAAAATTAAAATGGACCTACCTCCCCACAATATGACCCCCATTATTTAGGACCCCTTACAGAGTTGTCAGTCTACAACAAACATTGGGTACTTGCATGAGAAAGTAAGTAGAACCATAGAGTTTTTTGAATTCCCCTATTCCAATATAATAGCCTACCACACCCCAAAGGACGTCGGCTCCATATGAGGCCAAATATAGAGTTTGAGATTCAATTATAGATAGGATATGTGCTTGTAATCATGTCTTTTGGTGTGAATTTAAATTTTGAGATTTATATGTTTCTATTTAGATATCATTTGCCTTTTGTTTTCAAATGATTTAGATTTTAATTTTCTTGATGGATTTTTATATTCTTCCTGCATATGGATTTGGAAAACCAAACATGGGTGCTAAATAATACTTTCATTTGAATACTTGGGATAAGGTTGGTAATAGATATAACTTCAAAGAGCATGGATTTTAAGAGTCTCATAAATCTAGGTGAAATAAAAGTGTTATCTTAACTTTGACCTTATTTTATCTAATGTGGAGATGAAAGGAAGGGGAAATTAAGAGGACTGATACATGGAGTAATTTTAATTTCTTCAAATTGAAAAAAAAATGTGACCAAGGGAAAAAATAAAGGATATAATGACAACAAAGGTGTGATTCCTTATCATAAAAATGAAGGAAATGGAGGAAAACAAGCTAACATAAATTGTTGTGAAAATTTCATTTAGAAAAAGAGGTAAAATCTAATGTTGAGAACAAGGATCAAGAACATGAAAAGGTGGTGATATTATCAGGAGGGTCGAGTCCTATCCATGGTCTTACACTGAAATTTCATAAAAAAGAAACCCATGGGGGTGCTAAAAAGGACAAGTGAAAGATAAACAAAAGATGGTAGTTTTGTGAGGAACATCGGGTCCTATCTACAGTCTTATAAATGAATTCACAAAATAAAAATCCACAGGAGTGTTAAAAAGAACAAGTGAAATATAAACAAAAGATGGTAGTTCTATGAGGAACGTCGGGTCCTATCCGTGGTCTTATAAAACAACTCACAAAATAAAAAACCACATGGGTGACAAAAGAGAAATGTCAAGATATAAAGAAGAATATGGTACATCAAGAGGTAAACTATAAAAAAATGGTGAAATGATCATAAAAATACTAAGGCAAAGAGTGACATAAAAAGACAAATGAAAGAGGTATATAACGACAAAAAATGAGAACAAATGCCAAATGTAATGCGGAAGAAAACTAAATAATGTAACAAAAAACAATGATGATAGTAAAATAAAAGTAAATGAAAGAAAGAAAAATTCACAAAAACAAAGAAACATGAGACAAGAGAACAAGTAAGACCTATACTAATGTCTGTATTAAAGATGCGCATGTGAAATAAAAGTTTATACATCTAGAAAAAATTCTTGAACTTAAATTTATTTGTTATCATACATTATAAAATAAGAGTGGTCATCACAAGATTCCCCAATGGGTAAGTGGATGTAGGTATGGGCATCAAAAGATTCCCCAAAGTCTAAAGGGACATATGGATGGGCATCACAAGATGCCCCAACATTTGAGTTGGAGTGAGGTAACATTGAACCATTAAAATGATTTGAATTGGGTTGGAAAGTGTTTTTGGAAATAGGTAAATGTGTTGGTTTATTATATTTTAATTATATTTAATGTAAACTATGATGTGTAGGAGAGGCATGAGGAGATAAAGGAGGACCATGGATGATATACTTTGGAGTAGGCATTTGAACTAGGTACTCTTTTGGTTCATGTGACTTAAGAGGTTGAGGCCTTGTAATATGGATTGTTAGTGTTGGTGGGAGGAGGATAATTTTTAGGTGGAGGATTACCATATTTGGTATTATGAGGATTAGGATGAATGACCTCAACTACATTACATTATATAGTGAGTTTTTTTGGTTTAAGAGAAGCGGAATTAATAAATTGGATAGTTTCATCTAAAGTAATGAAATAAGTGAGATTATTATCCAAATCCTTGATTATGTAATGTTTTGGACTAAGTGAATGCTGAAAATATGTAATAATGATGAAACAAGAATAGATAACAACACAATGAAAAAAAATGATAGAAAATAGTACAGGGCCAAGTGGGTTGATCTTGTACAACAAACAAGGACTAAAAAGGGTGTGCAAATAGTATAGGGTCAACTGTGTAAATAGTATAGGTATAATTGTCAATCATCTTTTTGTTCTTCATTTTGATCAATTTTAATATAATTAGCTTGAGTATCACCTTCATATTTTTAATAGGATATATCTCAAACTCATTTATGACTTCAACTTGTAATATCTTGTGAAGTTATTCCACATCAAGACCAACCTTCTCATTCTCAACTACATCCTCATTTTTAAAAACATCCTCATTTTAAACTACATCCCCAAGTGAAGTATCAATGATAAACTCTTCCTCATACACACTTGAAGCATCTTCTTCAAACTCTTCATGAACTTGGATTATAACTACAATCTCTTTCTCTATACTCCATAGAACATGCTCCTCTTGAGGAAGGGAGATGGTGGGAGGGTGATAAAATTCATTTATTTGAGAGGTAGTATGAGACATGGAAGGTTGATTATGATCAGATTTTTTGTATCTTGAGGGCAATAGAATCATTTAGGGAACCTTGAAGATGAAGGAAAGAGAAACATTTGAAGACCTTTATATTTTACTCCTTCCACTTGGCCATTACCTCATCAATGTCTAAAACCTCTTTATCCTCATGGACAACTTGATCTTGAGGGATGAGTAGTGAATAAGAGGAACAATAATAAGGTTTAGTTTCATTAATAATATCTTGAATACAACTAGGAAGCTCCCTTGGTAGACATTGAGCATGGTTAAAAACTTTATGAGAATAAGGAACACAAGAAGACTGGTAAGGAATACAAGAAGGTTATTGAGACATGGTTCAATTCATTTTTATACCTCTCCCAAACCTCCATCTCCACCAATACAAGATTACACAACTCATTCCTCTCCTATGGATCATTAGACACATTTTGAAATAGACCATTCACTTCCTCATATTGATAATTTGAACAAACTTTCCTTGCACATGCTAGTATTTTGAGCTTTGTCTCATCCATTCTTTTTTGGAGACAAGGATTCTCTTAGGAAAAATCATAACCATATGGGAAAGGTGAAATCTAGTCTTGAGACTAATATGGTTCACAAGGAAGGAAAGAGTCATGTTATTGGTGATAAGGATCATGGGAAACTTGATCAAAATCATCATAGATTTAATAAAACTCATGTTAAGGTTGAGATCATAATGAGGCTCATGTGGATCATGAGAAGAGTGGTATAATATATCATAGGGATGATAAGGAAGTATAACATAGTTTACCTCATACACAGCCATGAAAACAACATCAAGATAGTAGAATAAAATTAGACTTACTTGAAAATTGTGCCTGGACTATTAAAAGTAATTTCTTGAGCTTGGAATCACCAAATAATTCATGAAAAACACTATTGTAACTATAATTTTATCATGACTAGCTCCAATGAATCCCATTAGGCATGTCAAAACTTTTGGTGTCCTATATTGCACCCTTAGCGGAGAAGGGGATTGTCCAGATCCTATTACTCAAACCTAGTCTAGCATGGGAATGGCCCTAGGCTATGGCTCACCTAAGATTGGGTTAGACCTTTGGAGAAGGATAAATTCCTGCTAGATCTATCACCTAAACTGAACCTAAATTAACTCCTACTTTGAAAATGGAGATAGATTAACAATAATCCATGAAAGAATATAAAATGAGGTGACGCACTAGTAATTTAAACACTTATAATTGCACAAGAAAAAATATAAAAAAAATTCAAGACTAAAGAAGATCACTTCACTCATTTTTCATCATCCCTCACATATGTATTTCATAAAAAGGCATTAACTAGATATCAACTTAACATGGGAGTAAAGTTGTTCACTTCCAAACTAATCAATAAACTATATATTGCACTTAGAATGACTTGTGAGAGCCACCAAAATACTTCATAAAAGGTGAGAAAATCTAGACAGAGGTAGAATAAAGCATACAATCAATTAACCACATCAAATGAATTCATAAAACACACTTTAATTCAGCCACAAAATAGAGGAATTCAATATTCTATTGCATCAAATAGGTTCTACAGTATAAATTTAGGCATAGCATAGGTAGGGTAAAGGCATAAGAGTATTTTTATGTAAAAAATATCAGAGAGTTCTTTCCTAATTTTTTTTAGAGAGAGTTGCATTGTGATAGAAGATGGGACATATATAGAAAAAAGGGAGGAGAGAGAGAGAGAGCTATGCAAGTAGAAAACATTGAATGAGGTCCAACTACTCTCAATGGATTAGCATTAATTCAAGGATGTTGAGTCATGATCTTATCAAGAAGGAAAGAACATTAAAGGATATGTAAAAAAATTGAATGCTCTATTATTTTTATCCAACCACCAGGTCTCCTTGGGACTCTACACCACTTTCCACTTGCATTGCTTATGAGGGCAAAATCCTCATATCTTAGAATTGACAGAGTAATGCTTGGTCTACCTTACGTGGTTACAAGTACGTATTCTACCTTTAAAATGTAATGGAAATGTATCCCTTAGAAACCTTTGTTCTTGGTTAGACTTTAACCATGGTTGACCTCTACTTGAAGTCTCATGTGTTCGAATTTGATATCAACCACAGATCTTGATTCGAGCTCCTCGATCATGTCATTTTTTAGTAATGCATCCCTTCTCAAGATTATTTCATTAGTATGTCTACTTTTGCACTTACACCATGTGATGGCCTTACATTTAATCGAATCTCCTTGAAATTTTGACCTCGCTCTCACTATTGATCTCATCTACTTGGTGAATCCATGTCATTGATCTTTGTTCACTTAATCAAATTCACATCATTGATCTTGTAAGTCATTGTGATCATGAAAAATGTTATTGATACATTCAATCTTAAGATCCTATGCCTTTTTGACTTCAATCTCTCCATTTATCTTTGAACACACAATTAAACACACTCCATTAGATCTTCAAGATGTATTAATGTTGTCCTTCCCTACTCACCATTGGATGTTTTTTATCTGATTGAATGTAGACCATTTATCTCATTCAAGGGACCTTTTGACCTATTGAATACCTACGTGTCATTGATTTACGATCCAATCAAGAAATATTTTGACACTTGTCAACTTTGAGTTTATTTTTAGGATTTTTAATTTTTTTTTTTTTTAAATAATAATTTTAAATAGCTATTTGTTATGACTTTTATTTGACATCCTTTTGAGCATCTCATTCTACTTATTCAACTTTGAATACTTGTATCTTGATATAAAAAAGAATCAAGAAACCAAATTTATAGAGGATGATCTAGGTAGGAAAAACATCATGTCCATGCAATTCTTCAACCCTGGTAAATCTTAAAAGTCCATTCATGAGATACACAATTGGACTGACCTGTTCATTTCTATAAGGCTTGCCATGACAATCTAGCTCCTCAAGATCATCAAATCCACACTCTAAGCTTGACTAAAGTGTGTCAAAAATCTTGAAAATGCTATGTGATGTCCTCTTGAAGTCCATACACTCCTTGTGACATTGGATTAATCTTAAATTAGAACCCTACTCAACTTCTTATTCTAGATTAGGTAAATTTTGGTATGTAGGCCAAATTTGGCCAACAGTATATACATCCAATGTTTTTTCTACACAATTTGTCTATAACAAATAATTTTTTTCTAAATAAGATCATATATATTTTTCTAAAATTAAAAACATCCACCAACTATTCTATAGATTTTCCATACTCAAGGGGTTATCTGGCAAGAGTTTTTGGTCCTATTGTTGTTTTCTTTTTAAATAATTTCCCATTCAAATTTAGGTTTTTATTTATTTTAGCCAAGAGGTATAAATATTTAACCATTTTTCTATGTAAAAATTCTATATTTTCCTTTAGAATAGTATGGTGTAGATTCAATATGAATTCCATTACAACTTGTATGAAAAAAATTATAGTTCATTTATGGAATATGTTAACTACTAAAATATTTTTATGCATATGGTTTTGTCAATATTGAAATAAAAATCTTAGTACGTTTTAACTAATTCATGGTATTATTTATTCTAGTCTAAGTAATACATGATAAGTTTGACAAAAGTAATGTCCCCTACAATGTATTTTTTATCCAATAATGTAGGGGCCTATAAAATATACAACATTTTAAAGATATTCTCTTTTTTCTCAAAATTCTTATAGTGGGTCCATCATAAAATCTTATCTATATGATATGGATCACCAATCTACATTGCGTAAATAACAAACGTTTCTATTACTATGCCAAATTCCATCCATGAAGCCAAATTGGAAACCACCTTGTAGAATAGTTCATCCAATCTATTGGGCAAAGTTATAATAATATTTTAACATAATGTGAGGTAGTGAATAATTTTTCTTCATTATAAATTTACTCAACATTCAATAACCAATGCACACCCTTAGAGTTTCATTTTTATTTTTTGTTAGAAAACACTAGTACTTTCAAAGGAGACACACAAGTCCTGATTAAGCCTTTGCTTATTACCTCTTTGAACTTTATCTTAAACTCTTAAATGTCTAAAATATTTCATCTACAAAATTCCTTGTATTCTAATATTGAATTGAGAACTATATTAATAGAAAAAATCTATCTCTCTTGTGATAATTACTCTTGGTAACTCCTCAAGAAATACATCTTCATATTTTTAGAGCAGAAAATGATTATGAATACTTTTTGTTAAGAAAACACACACTCTCCAACAACAAATAAATAATAGAATATAATAGCAGAGATAATTAAATAAACAAAAATACTCAATACATATGATAATAAACATAGGATTTAAATGATAAAACATTAGCAAGCTAAGGAAATATCTATGGTGCAAGATATCAAGTTTTATTAATTTTACAATTAACAGATTACATGGAAAATCATTGTGTATATTACATATGGATTTCACAAAGACAAATACATCTAATTGGTAAATTGTCATTAAGATTCCTCCTCCTAAAAATAACGCATAAAAGTTCCATTAGAACTTTTCTTCTAGAAATAGAATCCGGTGAAATTCATCTTTCTAGAAATAAAGGTTTGACTCCTTGATTTTTTGTTTCAAGAGCACTGCTCTTGAACCCCCACTAAAGGGGGGATCCATAAGATGTCATTGCCCATGTGAACCTCCTACAATAATAATGTGGGGTGTTGCACCCACATGCCCTCTTATTAAGAGTGAACTATAAACTACACTGCAAAAAGGTTCAAAATTTAACTTTATTATTATATATCGAATACTTTTTCCTCCTAAATTAACTTTTTAAGTTGATTTTTTTTTTTTGACAGCCCTTATTAATTGCCATGAATATATGAGGCTAAAACCAAGCGAATATTAAAGGATCTCTTCATGGCTTGAGCCATTACCAAGGGACCTTGGTCATTAAGACATGGAATGTTTTTTTTCCAAAATAATCGATTCTTGCCTCATGATAATGAAGTCAATATATTCCTAAGATGATATCATAAGATCCTAATAGAACCGTGTCTAGGTTTTAAAATGTCACAATATCTCTTATGTCTGTTTTAACTTGTTTTGCTTGTTCTGATATTGGACAACGCTTACCCGTGGCGGTTACTTCCCAATTCTTTGTTATTTTTCCAACTTCTAATCCATAGATTCTGGGAATCTATAGTTTCTTAATAATAAAGAGGAAATAAAAATATCATAAGCGCCTGAGTAAACTAAAATTAAAATTATATTTCCAATAATATTACCTCTTAACTCAACTAAAGTTGATTACTCTTTCATCATCATCAGGTAGTTATTAAGGATTGCGTAGATCTTAAGCTTATTTAATTGATTCCTTTTGGTCTCAGAAAAGCTTCCTTCATTGTGTTATTTTCCAAATTCAATAACATCCAAACAGACCCTATTACTTAATTTGGTACTTTATTGCCCCCTAAAGCTAAGTACCAATACTCAATAAATTATTTTTAAAATTATCTACACCCTCCTTTCTACTTCTAAAATTTGGAAGAATAACTTTCGTGCTTCTTAAAATCATTCTTTGGTTCCGAATTTCCATTAATACGTTTTAAGTTTACCGAAATCATCAGCTAAGATACTTTACTGTTGTAATATTTTCTTGCTGTTAGGTAAGACCTCCTTTTTTCTCTTTCACCTTATAAGCATGGTTTCTTTCCCACCTAGGCATCCTTATCTGAACTTGTGGATGCTATAACACATTTATGAATATTCGAATCAAATTAAAACTCATCTATGCTAAGGGGCAAGACGGTACCACAAATTGCATCTAAATACCTATGCCACGAAAGGAGAAAGTAGGTGAGAGGATATGAATCAATGAAACCTCCTATTCAATTGTGAGGAGGACGTAGTGCAAGTATCGTATTTAGCATGATTTGCACTACAATATAGAATATACTAATAATTTGGAATAGACAATGTGATTTGAGAAATAAATGGGAAAGAAAAAATTAACTATGCGATTAAACACTTCTATGTGATTTCTAAACATCATCCTTGTCATATTTCTATTCCACGCAGCAAACAATGCATATTCTTTCCGGATAAAAGGGAATAAAAATTCCAAAGTCAGTCAGTACTAAATTACTAGATTAGTAGTTGAGAAAAAGTGTCAATTCACTGCGCCTGATAAAAGTTGTTGCTTTGCAAGGATTTCACAAAGTAAGCTTTAGAAAATGTACGTGCTTATGAAATTTCACTCCAGCCTATAAAGTTAACCTGTAAACATCTATATCGGATTAATATATTAACTTGTCCTCCATCATTTTCATTACCAGATAACTACAAAGATACTCATTCTTAGGTTTTTTTTGTTTTCCAGAATGTCTACCATTTGAAATTTTAAAAGATTAATAACAATTAAATTTTACAAATGAAAATATCAATTTCACATTTTAATAAGTAATTTAACTAATTTAGTTATAAATAAATTTGTATTTAAATATACAGTGTATTTATATATTTTAAAAAGTTTAAAATGATTGATTTTAACCAACATTCATAAATTAATGAAGTTTACACTCTCAATTAATTACATAAATTTATATCAAAAGATGTTAAATATTTAAAAAACAAATAGTTACCCAATTAAAATTAACCAATTTATGAATGTTAGTTAATTTTACCTTTCCAAATCTAATGTCTCTTTCACTCCAACAATTACATGATCTCAAAATGAGAGCATGTAAAAAAATCCCCAAAATTTATTTTTAATAAAAAACATCAGAACGAAGGAGATACTCACTTGCACACATACTCCAAGGCTTGTTTTATATCTTATTGGAAATGGCATTCCTACCTAGACGTCCAGCACCATCCAAACCTCTAAAATTCTTGGCTATGTCCATTAGATACATGCATGGAACTTCCATCCCCAGATTTCATTTTTAGAATTTAATTCTCTTTCAATAATGATTTAATAGGGCCTAAGGAGTTTACAAGAATTACCATAGTATTTCACAGATTTAATTGGTTGAGAGATTTTTAGCATTCACTTTCCATTTTCTTCCTTTTCCTCCCCTATGTTTTCTTTTGACTGAATACATTTTATCCACCGTCAATCTCGATCGCACAATCCAATTTTCCCACCCAATTTTGAAACACGATGTGCTCGTTGCGTGGCACAAACTGTAGGGGTGTGGTTGAGCCCGCGCCGCGCCGCCCCCACAAAAAAGAAAGAGATTACAATGCAATGCGAACTATTTACTATTGTCACCTAATTTGCATCACTAAATAACGTTGAATTTAGTTCAGGTTTGAGTCAGATTTGTGTTGCTATCAAATAAAACAAGGGAAAAAAAATTGCATGGCAACACTAATCTGACCCAGATGGTGCACTAATTACATGTTATGTAGTAGTGATTCTAACTTTGTGTACGTTAGTTTTTGTTAGGTTTTTGAGCACACATTTCTCAGAGATAACATGGTAAGATAGTGTATCTTGTCATGAAAGAGCATTTAACATTTTCTTAAAGCTTACTTTTTTCTTAATATTTACAACATTAAATATAAATGACATTGATGTTTTTGCATATTTGGTGTGTAGATCATAATATTATTAAGGGAAATGAACTTAAAATAATCAAAATAATCTTTAAACATATTGTTCATAAGACTGATAAATGATGTAATTGCAATAATTATCTAAAATGGTATAAAAATAAATCTACAATTCTCATACTTCCAATATTACTTTGTTTCCATGTATAGATTCATCCTTATTTCTTATATGTTGATATCCAAAACACAATGCAATCTTTGAAAACACTGTTTCTCCCTTCATTTAATCAAAGACATCATCTATGTGGAGTAAGGAATAGTTTTTATTTATTGTCAATTTATTCAACATTCAATACTCAATACAAAACCTTAAAGTTTCATTATTATTTTTGTTAAAAAACACTACTACTCCAAAAAGAAACACACTAGTCCTAATTAATCTTTTATTGATTACCTCTTTGAAATTTACCTTTATAAACTCTTATACCTCTGAAATATTCCCCTTATAAAGTGCCTTGTATTCTAATGTTGAACCAAGAATTATATCAATATCAAAATTTAGCTCTTACACGAGGCATCCCTGGTAGATCCTCGAGAAACAGATCTTTGTATTCGTAAAGCAAAACATGATCATGGCTACTTAGTTTTTCCTCTTTAATTAGCTCCTTAACTTTTTTTTAAAAATGGACAGCCCTTACTACCTACCTTATAGATTTATAAGTGTAAAACCAAACAAATATAAAAAAGACCTCTCCATGGCTTGAGCCATTACAAAGGGACCTTCGTCATTAAGATATCGAATGTGTTTTTGGTCCAAATAATCAACTCTTGCCACATGAGAATGAATCCAGTATATTCCTAAGATGATATCATAAGATCATAATATAATTGCGTAGGTTTAAACATATCACAATAGCTATTAAGGCTATTTCAGCTTATTTTGTCTTTTTACTCATGTCAGTTACATGTCAGTTACTTATGAATTATTTATTATTTTCGTAAACTTTTAATATATAATTTTTTAATATCGAATAAGAAACGAATGTATTAAAAACACTTAAATAATTTAACATTAAAATTGTATTTCCAATAATATTATCTCTTAGCTCAATTAGAATTAATTAATCTTCATATAGTTATCAAAGATTGTATAGATATTATGCTTATCCCCTTATTACTTTTGGGTTCAAGAAAGTTTCTTTTATTATAATATTTTTCATAATTTTAATAATATCCAACATATCTTCTTACTTGAATTGGTATCTTATTTTTCTCAATTATTTTAAATTATTTGGGGTTGAAACCCTCATTTATACTTATTAAATTTGAAAGAATAAAATACATACATCTTTAAATTATTCTTTTATTTGCAAGTTCTCTTGATACCTTTTGAGTTTAACGAACTCTTTAGTTGATATGCTTTATTATTATAATATTTTCTTACTTTTAAGTAAGACTTTTCTTTCTCTTTTTCTTTATAGGTATATTTTATGGTAGTATCCAAATCAATTAGTTAAGTCATGTTTACATCATGCACATAAAAAAACATTAGATCCAATTTAAACTTTGTGATTTTTGTGTCTTCATGATGAATGTAATTAAGAAAACATAGGATATTGATTAATTAGTTTCATATTGAGTAATTATAAAATTTTATTTATGTAATAATAGAAACTCAACAATAATTTTCTCCATACAAATGACCAAAGGGTAATTTCACGTAATTAATTTCGAAATACCTCCAAATAAATTGAACCAATTGTGTACCCTTTTTAATCACTCAAGTGTTTCCACTCTAGATAAGCTTCCAAATCCAATTTCAAAATTCAAATTATATATTTCTCATTATTTTTCTTTTCTTAAATCCTAAAGTACTTCTTGAGATTGACAAGCCAAGCTTCTAATACATCTCCAGCTTCCTTGGTAGAAAACTACCTATTATGACTATTTCATAAGATCATGAATGAAAAGCACCATGTTTTCCTTTTCTCTTTGTTAATGAGTTAAAGGAGGTGAAATAACAACCAATTTGGCTGGTTTTTATGAAGAGGTTTATGGAATGTTACATGTTATGCAGAAAATATTAAATATTATGGAAGAAGATAGATAACGTCATTTCATACTAAAAGACATTTTAAGAGACATTGAGGAGGAAAAACATGTGAAAGCAATGGGAGGATAATATGAAGATGATGAGTCATAAATGGATGTTGGAGAGAGCTTATTTTTTAAGGATATTTCATACAATGGAGTAGGTACGAAAGCGGACATGCCATTTTTCATAGGGTGTTTAAATTTGAAAGAGCTCACTGAATGACTCATAGATATTAAATAATATGTTAAATTTGATAATATTAGTGAAATAAATCATGTAAAGGTGGTGCATTATAAGTTGTAGGGTTTCTTCGTGCTATGGTGGAAAAATGTACAAAATGAAAGAAGAATAAGAGGTATGGAGAATATAGACAAATGGGGCATAATGGTTGAAAATCTAAAGGCTGAATTATCTCTTAGAGATTACTAGATAGATATTTTCAAGAAAATGCACATATAAGGTATAAGGACCTTATTTTTAAGAAGTAAATGGAATATTTATACAAAATCACCATCAAGTCTAGTCATAGTGAGTTTGAACATGATAAGAGCACAAGATAACTAAATAATTTAAAAATTAGAATCTATGAGTAGCTAAGCATGGATTGCATTATAATAATAGAGTATCCATACCAATATAGACTAAGGGAAGATTTGAATATATTTTGAAAGAAATAGATCAACATATGAGGGAAATGAAGATACAAATGTAGGAGTAGAGGTAGCATTTGGAGGAACTTGTAGAGTGATACACATAGTTTGGTGCATGTGAAAGAGCACAAAGATACACATTATAGAGAGGGAGGAAATTTTCAAGGATATTATTTTTATCTATCCAAATGATGAGGATTATTTCATCAAAGAAAGAGATAAGTATTCCTAGGTATCTATTTCATGTGTGGATAAACTAGGCATAAAGAGAGTAAATGTCCATAGGCACAAAAATAAATAACTAGAAGGTCATAAGTTGGTGTGCACATAACACATGGAGAAGAGGATTAAATTAGATCAATAGGGTGTAAAGATGAGCCAGAGAGTGGAGAATTTTTAGTGATGAAGAGGGTATTGATGAAGCCTTCAAAGGATAAAGAAGTGATGTAGAGGAAGATCTTCTAAAAAGTGTGAAAATTGAGATGAAAATGTTGTAAGGTGATAGTGGGTAGTGTTAAAATGGAAAACATAGTTTAATGAAAAATGGTGGATAAATAAGGTTTGGAGAAGGTGACATACCCAAATCCATAAAAGGTATCTTGTATAAAAGATGGCCACCATGTGTTGGTTAATGAATAATGTCTTATGAAGTTATAAATAGGTAGATACTAGGATGAAGTATGGTACAATGTGATGTCAAGAGATGTGTGTCATGTGATCTTATGGAGGCCTTAGAAATATAGTATAAGTAATTTACATGATAAAATATGGAATAGTCATCACTGAGATAATGATGGCAAAAATTTCATGTATAGGCCATTAAATGACCAAGGAGAGGAAGGTTGTAGTAGTATGTGTATGCATGTGTTGATGGTCTTAGGAAAGTAATTATTGATAAATGTGGAAAAGGATAAGTAATGATTTTCACTCATGCCCAAGAGAGTACAAAAGTAACATGAAAATGTAAAAGTAAATAAAGAAGAAATTATATGAGAATTGAATACACTATTGGATAATTTCATATACATTACATTGAATAATCTACTAAAAGGATTTACATCGATGTGAAGCATAAACCATCACCTGGATCATATCCATACATAACATTTTTATATAAGGTTGCATATAATATGATGCCCCAATATAATGAATAGGTGCAAAAGCAAGTGTGTGAGTTGCTAGATAGCCTAGATTATTAAATAAATTTTCAGTATGTGTGTTTTACCTATAGTATTTTGCTAAGGAATGTAGGAGTGAAACATGTACATATATTATAGGAATATTAAAAATATCACTATAACTTAATTTTAATTTTTGTTCATGGATGACTTGATGGATTGCATTAACGAGGAAAAATATTTATACAAAATAGATTTGTAGAGTAGGTACCACTAGATAAGGATTAGATAAGGTGATGATTTGAAGAAAACCTTAAGTACTGATGAATGCATATATGACTCGGTAGTGATGCCATCTAGGTTAAAAAAATTATTAAGCATGTTCATGAAGCTTATGAGAAAAGTGTTGAACATATTTATCAAAAAGTATGTCATTATATACCTGAATGATATTATATTTTTCAACTAGATAAAGGAGGACCACCTAGGACATCTATGGAATGTGTTGTAAAATTTCCAAAAATAAAATCTTATGATTAATGTAAATAAATGCAAATTTATGAATGAGGAGGTAATATAGTTGGGTTTTGGTATATTACAGTAAGGTTTAAAAATGGAACTATAGAAGGTGCATGCAATACTAGAGTGGCCTTCAACGAGGAGTACATTCAAGGTGTGAAGTTTTCATGGTCTCAAATTTTTCTACAAAAAGCTAATTAGAAAATTTAGTGGAATATGTATGGTGATCACATAGGTGTTATGATGGGATAGCAAGGATTTAGTTTGGATAGGGGAAGATAAGTATATTTTCTAAGAATTGAAAATTAGAGTGACTATGTATCCTATGCTAACAATACCATATTTAATTAAATTATCTCTTGTGCATTGGGACACTATTTATTCAATGATTGGAGTGTTGTTAATCTAAGAAGGTAGATAAATAACTTAATTTAGTGAGATATTAAATATTCCAACAATAAATACTCAATCTAAAATGGGGAGTTATATGATATTATGAAAGTGTTAATTAAATGGAGGAACTATTTATTGCCAGATGATTTTTTGTCATACACAAACCATCAAATGCTAAAATTTACCAACATCTAAATAAATATGAACCAACAACACATGAACTGGGTAGATTTCTTAAAAAAATATGTGTTTGATCTATATAAGCTAAATGTGAAGTCAAATAAAGGTTACATATGAAATGATTAGAAGAATGGTCATGTTGAATGAGATGTGAGTGGAAGTCATTGGATTCGATTCCTTTAAGGAGTTTGATACTACAAATGAATAATCTCATGATGCTTGAAGAACATGAAAAAATATAAATGTATGAAAAAATACCATGGATGGACTAATTTATGTAGGATTGGATAATTTTTTAAGGGAACACAATTGTATATATTGAAGGTGTCAATGAAAAATAACCTAATAAAGGAGAAGCATAATGAAGTATCAATGTGACAATTTGGTTTTGATAAAATATTGGCACATTTAACATATTTATTTTACTAGTCAAGGATGGATGTAGATGCATGAAGATATATGCATGGATGCAATATTTTTTAGTTGGCAAAGGGGAGAAATATAAATGCAAGGTTATATTAATCAATTCATATATCATATAAACTATGAGACAAAATTACCATGGATTTTTTGATAGGGTTATAGAGAACATATAGAAGAGATGAATTCATTTTTTAATTTGTTGTTAGGGTTTCTAATATGGAATGTTCTATCACATGAAATAAGACGAGTGATGTGGCTAACATCACCAAAATTTTTTTTTAAAGAGGCGGTGAGGCTTCATGGTTTTTTGTGCACCATGGTGTGTGACTAGATGCAAAGTTTTAGGCCATTTCTAGTGGATATAGTGGAATAAAATTTGGACAAATAAATTTTAGGTCAGTGTATCATTCAAAAAATGATGGACCAACTTAGGTAGTCAAATAAAAGCCTTGGAAATATATTAAAGTTATTTGTAGGATATAAACCCAAGTATTGAAACATGGTTTTGTCATAAATTAAATTTATGTACAATAATTTATTAAATAGGAGTGTATTTAAAATAAATTTATAGGTTATGTGTGGGATAATTCATAGAGGCATTATGGACCTAAGGAACATAAGCACAACAAGTTGAAGGAGTATAGAAATAAAATAATTCAAGTAAATTATAAATTCAAACTACATAAATAGGTGTGTATAAGTTTAGAATAGATTAATTCATAGTATAAATAACCACACATATGAAAAGTGAAAAACAAAGAATATAAATTCTAAGACATAGTTATTACACATTTACATAAGGAAAGATTCCTAAATGGAATGTATAACAAGTTGAAGATAATGCCATGTAAGGTATTGTATAAGTTTTAATTGAATGTGTATGATATCAGATTTCTTAAGGAATTGAACATATGACTCTTATTCAATGTGGAATATTTATATGGCCACTACAAAGGAAAAGGAAATCATGAGGATGAGAGTTGAATGTGTAAGTCCTTGATTGAAAGTCTCTAATATAATAAAAATAAAAAGAATATATAGAAGGAATTGTAGAATCTAAGGTGTTAAAGAATATGTGAAATTAAAAATAATACAAGTATTTGATGAAATGGAAGAATAACATAGTGGAAGACTCAAAATGATATTTGAAAGATATTGGTCATTATGACCATACGTTCAAAGATTTAAACTTATGACAATAACCTCACATTTTGAGTTACTCAAAGTGTCTGATGCATAATCATCTTAGGAGAAAATCAAACCTTTTTTTACCAAGTGTATTTTTTCAAATCATAATGCCCAATTATGTAAACTAATAGGGTGAAATAGTGAGCCTATGATAATAAGGAAGAACATTTGCATCAAGTATTAACAATTTTATGAAGAACATTCATCTTGGTAGAATTTTTATTTTACACATGATTCCAAAAGGATGATTATGCATATTTGTGCACAATCTCAAGATGTAGGCATGAAGGGGTAGAAGTATTCTCCAAATGGAAATTAAATTAATTATATGTGCAAGTGTTAGTGTACAAGAATAAGCATGCAAAAAAAAAATTTAGAGTGCAAGCAAAAGGATGTGTTAATGGAATTGATGTGTTGAACAACTGTCACTATGGTAGATTAATAAGGAATCACTAGTTTTTGCATGAACTTATACTAATCCAAATAGACATGAGAATACTCTCTACTTGTGATGTGGAAAATAAAAAATTATATAAGGTGTGAGTAGGTTAATTCTAAAATGGAATGTAAATCCATCTTGATAGGTAGTTGGGATATAGTTGTTTGACAATTATAGGGGTTGTACATGCTCATAAAAAGCACAAGTGTAAAATATATATGGTGGGATACATTGAAATCCTTTAAAAAGTGTTGTGAAGTAGCTTGAGTACCTAATGGAATAAAGATGAGTGAATGTTGAAAGAATTATGATGCAAGTTATGAAACACAACATATGAAGGAAAACATAGTAAAAATAAATTGACAATGCAAGAAAACACATCAAGGGAAAGTGAAAATAAGTGTTATGTGATGAAAGAGAGAAAACATGTGGTTTATGTGATATGTTACAACAAGCTTGTATCCTATTATTTTACCATGACCCACATCTCTTAGTTAATAGCCACTCATTAGTTATAATATAATCTTTTGGGAGAAATTGTTACCAAATCAAGAAAAGACAAAGTGAAGAAAGTAATAATTTATTGCAAAAAAAATAGCTACAATAAGTAATCCCCCATCTTTATTTATTACTCCCAATAAGAAAATTATATCCACTCAAGTCATGAGCTATTTTTGTGAGTAGTAACTTATGACATTAAAGCCTATAGAGTAGATAATGAGTAACTAAAAAACATATGCAATCCCTTTATAACATCAAAAATATAGGCGATCATTTTTTAATCTTAGTTTTTTTTATCATTATTTGTGCTAGGCCACAAACCAAACCTATTTAAAATTTATTTTGATAAGGAAAAAATAAGAAATAGATAATTAACTAACCATATTGCATACATAAAAATGAGTTATTATAATAAGGAATCATCTAATGTATACACTTCAATTAATATCCTGAAGTATCACACATATTTCAAACTAATTCTGTAAATGTCGATAATGTTGAAGGCTCAGTGATTTTTTTGATTTTTTAACAAATGAATTGTGAGAAATATGCTTGAAAATAATTAAAACCAAGTTTCCACTGTTTTCTATACCATTTTATATAGAAGAAATTATTTTCCAACATTTATTCTTTTAATTTTTTCATCTTTGCAATCCTACAAAACAAAACCTAATAAAATATCATTATCAATTAAAAAAATGTATAAAATTGTATTATAGTTTTCAAATACAAGTGCAATTAACAAACATAAAAAAAGTTGCATAACTTGTTGATCTCAAAAGAAATCTAATTATACAATAGATGTGATTAACAAACCAGGTATTTAAATTGTAGTGGTCATTTGGAATATGTAGAGTACTAAAGAGAATATAAATTTCAATTTTATTCTTGTTATAGAGTAAGTGAACTTATACTTGTATTATTATACATAGAGTAAATAACTCATATGTGTTAAACAAAATTATTTTCTCATTATGATTTTGGTTTGATGTTCAATGTACCTTTAAGGCTTTGATTTTAATCAAGTTTCTAGCCCAATTTGTGTGGTATGTAAATTGTAATACTGCCACAACATTTTACAAGTTTACTTCACCGTTTAGGTGGAGCAATTTGCATTCAGTTCCTACACAAACATAGAACTGTACATGCTTATTATTACAAATTAAACATGACCCAAATAAAACTAATTTTATGAAATGATGTCAAATTACTCTAAATGTGCATGACATGGTCCCTAGCCTAATTGAAATTCCATAAAATACCCACTTGAATCATCTATCAAACTTAGTAAAATTAATTGAAAATATGAAGACTTTATCTACTTAGAGGATGGACTAAAATCGATAGTGTAATCAATTATCCGTCAACACTATCTCAATAATGTTATCTTGATGATGATCAAGTGGTGGAAGTTTTAGACACCACATAGATTTGCCACCCTTTTGAGTTGAATCCATATTTATAAAATATTTGAACATGGTATTGTCATGTAAATGTTTCAAATTAAAAATTATAACATGAAAAACATATAACAAATTTTATTCATACATTCTAGAAGTGGGACGAAAAGATAAAAGCCTATTAAATGCTAAAAATCTTAGTCAGTGGATGTACAATTTGGAGAAACAATTTTGCCAAAAAACATGACGCTCAGAGAGGAAACCAAACATGTCATTCCATTAATTAGTTAAAATGGAAGATACATTGAATATAATCATTGCTCGATCCGCCAAATCCCATAACTAATAACATAAAAAGAAAAATAAAAAAATAGACACTTATTTGTTGATGGAATACAAAAGGAATCAAAATTAATTAAAGAAACATTTGTTTACATGCCATGTTTCATCATAAATATACATAACAATGAGGATATCCCTAAATGCAAGGCACACCAATGGAAGACTGTAGAATTTATAATCTTATTCTACCATTTGTGATGTAGCTTCTCTATTGGTTATGTACTAGAGAAAAGGAATTTATGTCCTACAATGAGAAGTTTAAGGGATCTATGCACAAGGGAAAAGAATTCATGAATGAGATCATCGTATATTACATTTTTGAAGGGAAATAAATTGAAGAATATTTGTAACAACAACACATGCACCTATCTTTTCTTGTGGTCAAAAATAACATCCACATGTCCTCACTTCTATTTAACCATAGCAACTAGCATTGAAATATCGAATTAATAGGTGTGTTGCTCCCCTATTTTCTGATTTGATCATGCACAAATACCATGAAACATAACCAAACCAAAAATGTATATTATCTTTAGTATGTGGCAATTAATCACTGTTTAGTGTCAATGAGCTAAAAAAATGAAACATTATGGATTCCTTTAAAATTTTACAAATAACAGTTGGGCATTAGATGGAAGTGGCTTCCCATGCAAATAAATAGTTAGAGGTAAAACGTATATTACCTGAAGGTACTAATAATAGTGCTAGACCAATGTGGAAGTCGTAAGAAGAAGTATCCAAATGTTCTACTATTAGATAAAGATATGCAAGGTCAATGTTTGAGAAACAAGCTCAGATCCTTAAGAATAATCTAGAAAGTTACATCTAAATAGAGAGACAAATCAAATTCTAGAATGAGAAGGCATGTATCATTGGTTGAATGTATGCATATCTAAGAGACTACATTGTTGTAATATGAAGCTAGCATACTTGTACCTTGTAATTCCATCTTAACTATTAAATTATGTTTTGGGAAGATAGATATGTAAACCATATTTCCATATTAATATATAGCTGAATTTCATGCTAAATATTGTGTTTATGTGTGAGTTAATTTTGTTTCATGGTCTAAATTAGTTTTTCACTAGCCTCCCTAACCACAAATTGTATTAAAATTAAATTATTTTATTCATTTATATTTTTACCAATTTAAAAAAAATAATAATTAAAAAATTAAATTTGAAATACTAAATTCTTATCTTTAAGTCATCTTAATGAAAAATTTCAAATCATCCCTTCAAATTTAAGAATATATGTTTATAGAAGTCAATTCTCCACTTATGCCTCTCACTTTGATAAACTTACTCAAAATTTTAAATAAACCATGAAAAATTGCTTGTATAAAACATCATCACAAATAATATGTACTCATTATAAAAATTAGTTACCATTTAATTTTAATGGATTTCCCATCTTTATTTAATAAGTCCTCTATAACAAAGAAATATTGACACACACCTTAACACATATTGGGGAATTATAACAACCCCCAATAACATATCCAAAACAATCTTGTGCCAATATAGATATTATAACGCATAATAAAAACAAATAAATATAAAATTTTATTAGTGTAGGTTAATTATTATTATTATTAAAAAAATAAAAAAATTAGAAAGATTTATTTTATAAATATAAGCTCATTTAAAATCTAATCATAATGATGAAGTTTCTTAAATGGATAAAAAATAATCAAATTAAATGATATATGTTTATGTTAAATTAAAAATAATATATAAAGTGAATTATTCTATAATTTATTTAAAATTACAGGCGGGATAAATGTAATTAATTTTTTATTAAAATTATCATATATATATATATATTAATTTCATAAAATAATAAAAAAATTAAATATTTATATTAAATATTTATAAAAGAATAATAATTATAACTTCAATAAAATATATTAATTTACTTAATTCAAAAGTAATATAAACACTTAACTTTTTATAAATAATATTACAAAAGTTTTCTCCATAAACCTCCATATCATTATCAACATCACCTATATCCTTAAATTGAGCAAGATCTTCAATCACCATAATATTCATGCCATCGTGTTGAACCTCTAGTTCATCATGCTATTGAATACTATTTTGTCTTGAGCCATTTTCATAATTAATATAATATTCATTTTTTTGTGCTGGTATGTATTTTTTTGTTAGTTCAATACATAAAATTTGTTAATAGTATTTTTTTAACATAACTTCTTGTGAAATAGGTTCTAGATATTATTAGTGATATTATTGACATTATAAATTTTTTCCTCAAATATTTTTAATATCAAATTCCTTTGCTTTCTCACAAACAATTGATTATGAATTAATTGTTGAGTATCGTTAATGGTATTAGTGACATCGCCCATTTCTTCATCAAAAATTTAATATCACATATATTTACATTCTCACAAATATCTTTTCATCAATTTCATTATAACCAACACCCTTAATGTCAACTAATTTTTTTTTATAATCTTTTTTTTTAAATAAAAAATTAAAATAATACCTCACAATAAAAATACAAATCACTATCTTTATAAATTAATGAAAAATTATTTCTAACCTTAACAAATATTTATACATATTAATTCATTAATTATACTATATAAAATAAAATGATGTGCATACAAAGTTGACATTTATTTCATGTACCTTCTTAATTTAATACATAATTTTTTATTCTAAAAATGTTCATAACAATAAAATATGACTTCCAAAATTCTATTGACATATTATACTACCCATTACAATCTTCTCTAACACAATCAATCATGAACAAACATATCCCATCACTTTAAAATTTTCATGTTTTAGGGCTGAAACAACCACGTCCATTTCTTTTATTATAGAAGATGAACTATCAATACACTGACCGTAACCAACGTACAAACTCAATGTGTGCTGACGTGGCAGTTATGGCCCCACCATCCTCCCCAATGGCGTTGAAAAGTCTCTAACACCAAACTCTTGCTAACCCCCACAACATCTAATGTCAAAGGCCAAAAAAAACATGCACAAAGTTTGTGACATGGAGAGACCGATTTAGAGCACATTTCACCTATTAATTGCAAATGGTGATGTGGAGCACTAATAACAATGATTTGAATTTTTAAACATTACAACACACATTTCACGGTATGATTACAAACTTGTGTTCCCCCGTCAACCATTTCCACTTTCCCATCCTTGATCCTTTATCTGTGAACTATTTCCAAGAATCCCAAGCTGCAACTTAGAACGAATGGACCAGAAGAGGTTCTTTTCAATCAGTGGCTTTGTCGAACAGAGTAAATCCCGAGCTGTAACTTAGATCAAATGAACCATAAGAGGTGGTTTTCGAGCAATGGCATCATCGAACGGATCAAGGTCACTGTAGGGGGTGACGTTAACGAGCACATTTCAGCAAGGAAGAGTTTGTTTTGCTCGATGTTAACTAGCACACAACATACACAGGATAGTTTCCAAGCCTTGCATCTTGGTCAGTGTAGAATCCTTTAAATGACATGTTTTCTGCCAACTATGTAATGCCGTGAAAGTGTTTGACAAAATGCATTAGTGAAATGTATTTTAATACATGAATTTTATTCATATTAAATTTATATTTCACTTGTGTTTTATTAGCGCAAGTTTTTATTCTATTTAATAATTTTGTTTTATATATATTATTTAACTTATTTATTAAGTTACTGGGAAAGATAATCCCACATGCATGAAGATGTTGCATCATCCCTGATTTCAATCTATATGTTTACCTTTCTTAGAGCCATTGTGCTAACAAATTAGTTGAAGAAGTATTAAGTATGAGTTTTGAAAATTGTGATCTGATAAAGTTATGAGTTATGTGAGATGTAAGCTTTGTGTAATCAAATTTGATTAAGAAAATTATTGTATTTCTTATTGAATAGTTCTGAATATAAACAAAGTTATCATTATAACCCCAAAAAAATTGTGTTCTCACTCTATTAGAAATCAACTATTGACCAATTCTGTCATGATATCAAAGTATAGGTTCTAATAATGAACATCGTTGTTTTAAAATCTTAAATAGTTTTTAATTTATAATCTCAAGAATTGCTAAGAGGAAAACTACAGATGGGAGTGTTTCATCTGCAATCCATTATCCTCTCTTAGAAGATTTGCATGTGTTGATTTCTTGTTGGTTTCCAACAAGTGGTATGGCCTTGGCATGTATATTTGCTTACAAACAACACTTGCATGGCTTTTGTATTTGCCGTATAAGCGTTTTTTTTTTTTAAAGATCTATTAGATTGATCCCTGTATAGTGTAGAACCTTGCCGAGATCTATGTGAACTTTTGGAGCATTGAATTTGGTATTAAGTGACTCAGGACGTGGGAATGAGTGTCCTAACAAGAGTGAGAACCAGCCACAACAGTGTAGTTTTGATGGAAACAATACATAGAAAGGGTAGTTTATCCCTCTCTGAATTAGTTTCCACACTTTCTGCCAAACCACCATCAACATCTCAAGTTTAGTGACAAAATCCAAGCAGTTTCCATTCTCCGCATCAAAGCTGCTCTTTTCTGGTTAAAAATCTCACACCACAGCTTGGCCAGGTGCCTTTATGCAGGCTTCTCTGCCAGAATAGAACTGTCAAAGGTTATATCATGTTTAGTCTCAGTTTGATTTGTATATGGATACATTTAGTGATTCCTTGTCATTCCTTACCTAGGCCCTCTATGCCAACGTTCCTCGTATCTGTGCATGCCTCTTAACCGTGCCTCAATCCCATCTACATTTTCCATCCATCTTCCTAGGCCATTAAAATCATGCATGTACCAAAAAAACACGGTCGTGGTTTTTTAAAACCATGTTTTTTTGGGTTAAACAGAAGTTTTAAAGCCAAAGCCATTAAGGTATTAAGTTTATCACCTTTTCAAAAAATATAAGAATGCATTCTCGTATGTAAATGCTTGAAAGTCTGAAAATCCACATTAGCTATATGGGATTTCGGTAAAATATATTTGAGAAGAGGATGGTTAAGGTATCGAGCCCCATTAATATATATATATAAAATCAGAATTTTAAATAACGGATTTTATTGGAAGTGGATATTGTTATAATGATGAAAGCTTTATTAATGGTGGTGGATATTGATGGTGGCATAGTATTTTTATAAAAACAATATCTTATATAGTGGGAAATTTTATCATTGGTCTCTACAAATGATTTTTAGCATTATATTAATGATGGGAGATAATGTAAGGGGATTTTAATCAGATTGTTTATTTTCTTGTTATATTCCTTCTCATTTCATTAGAGGTAGATGGAGGGCGAAGTCTAGTTTCGAAGGAGGTCCAACCTCCTCATAGGTAAAGCAAATTTCTTTTTTGTTTCTTATTCATTTTTTTAGATCTATTTTTGCACTTGTACTCTTCACAGATGCATTATGAGTAAAGTTCATTGTCCCTTTTTACTTGTTTAGATTATCACGTGTGCCATTTTTTTGACATCACAAGCACTGATTGTGCATTGTTGCATTATCATCTAGGTTCGATGTCCAACAATCAAGTGTGTTGTGTTACTTATAAATTTTAAAGGTTCATTGCTGATTTTATTAGGGGGTTATTGTGGGCCCTGTTTTCTCTCTTTTGTGCACATAATTTTTGCAACTATTACATATGCCAATTTGGTGTCAACTGCATTGATTTCCCAATCATGGATGCATTGTTAGATGCATCTAACATCCATTTGTTAGCATGTATTTTCATTTTTGAACTGATTGTTATCCTTCATGTTGAACCATCTCGACTTAGTTTGCAGTCCATCTCCAAAGGATGCACTATCACTTGCCAACTCCTCATACTTATTGCTCATTCATGGATGAATTTCATGCATTGATCTTACAACTTAAGGGGTCATTGCAGGTTGCATGGTGTAGTATTGTACTTACTTGGTGTCTCCAATCTTAGTTTGGGTTACTTGTGGTCATATCGACTCCACTTGAGAGATACTTGATAAGGAAATATTTTACTCTAGTAGTTATTCTTAGAAGGATGAACTATTATTCATGGAAATTATACATGGAACATTTGATCACAAAACTACACCTTCTACCCTCTTTATATGGAAGGATTTCTACTCACACGATACAATGATTAGGCCAACTCATGTGACTATGTTTTTGGTCACTTATTGATGCATGTTCTATGGGATCCATACCACCATGTGAGGCACACAATGTCCTATCACTATTTGGAGTACTCTTAATATTTTTAGAGAAAATTTCGTATAGAGTGTAATATCCTCTTCGCTTCCTCCTCATTTTATCTCTTCTGAGATTGTACTCTCTCCTCCTACTCCTTTTATTTTTATTGATGGCATATTTTTATCATAAAGTGATCTTCTCTTGGTCGATCCACCTGGGCTATGGGATGAGTTTGTACCAGACTTGAGATGTATTTTCATGGAAACCACTTTAATTCCTATACATAATGTTACACTTAGAGATACTTCACATATTTTTACTTTGGATGAATATATTGTCTTCAGTGAGAGAACACCTTTTGAGAGAAATGATAACTCATATGTTCTTGTCGATACTCATTATTTAAATTTATATGCTTCATCTATAGTTTTTTCTTCATTTTTTATGGTTGTTGAGTCGTGATCCTCACTTTATATGGACATTATTTTAGTGATTTTTCCATAACCTTCTTTCCATGGGTCTACTCCAATGGTTTGAATTTAATTTCTTGTGTGTGATCTTTCAAGACCTATGTCATAATTCAAATTTTGACCATATTCATAGATATTCATATTGCTACCTTTATATTCCATCATGAAATGAATACATTTTCATGGTAGTTGTTTGTTTCTTCTTCTTGAAAAGGGAAGAAAAATTCTTGGATGCCAATTGTCCTTCTTTAATCTTCAAGCAGAGACTCTCATCATGAAAATTGTTCATATTCTGGGGAGCCTTTTAGTACTTCTATCTCTCACTCTCTCTAAATTTTGGGGGCTTATCTCTATTCTTCTAAAGATATTTTCATGTACTAAAGTACCTCATGGGGTCTTATTGTTGGGACCCAATTCCATTATCAACCTAAGTTATGTTTAAGGGGGTGTTAGTGTAGGTTTATATTCCATTTAATGGTTTTTCCATACATATTTATCTTAATTAGGTGTTATTAGGTCATTGGGGAAGATAATCCCATATGCATGAGGATGTTAGATCATGCCTTTTTTCCACCTATATATGTAACTTTCCTAGAGACATTATGCTATCAAGTTAGTTGATTAAGTATTAAATATGAGTTGTGATAACTATTAGTTAATAAATCATTGATATGTGTAAGTTGTAAGCTTTGTGTAATCAATTTGATCAAGGAAATTATTGCATTTATTTTTACATAGTTTTGAATACAAGTAGGGTTATCATTGCAATATAATTTGTGTGTGTTGATTCTACTAGATATTAAGTATTGGTCAATTCTATCATCTCCATTATATTATTAGCAATTCTACCATTATGAAGACAATTTTGGTCTAAAAAGATGTAATACTCATTTTTTGTATATTCTCTATTTGTGAAGTAGTCCTTTTTTGACTAGGTAGGCAATCATGGGTTTTTTTTATACTAGTTATTAAGTACTTTTTTTGGTTTTTTTTACTATAACTACATGGATGCATATTATTCTTCTTGCTGTGCAATTGATAAAATCTTAGTAAATTGTGTTAAGTGACTCTGGTGAATGTCATTATCCAAATTGTGCATTTTTTATTCATGGATGCTTAATATGGTTCATCCATCTATTTAATATTTTTTCCCTATATGTGTAAATTCATGTGCAATAAATATATTGTGTACCATGTATTATTGTGTTTGCTCATCTATTTATCTAATGATGGAAGGAATGGAAGACAAATTGAAATCCTTTCTTTTTGAAACTTATGTGCAGTTACTCTTCTCATTTGGGCATCTATGATATCATGAAATGCACACATATTGAGTTTCCATATTTTCATTTTCCAAAAAACTCTATAATATTAGATTAGTTATGAGGTGGATGTTCATAGGGGTCCTTTCATTACTTCTATGGGTTCAAAATATTGGAGTTTTGTTTATGGTATGGAAAGTTTAAATTGATATATATTTATTTTTTTATTTGTAAGGAATCATTCTATATTGGAATTTTGAATTCTCAAATAATATTGTGATATGCTATAATGGTTTATATGGGGGATGCAAATGGGAATCCTGCCATAACTTGATTTGTTTTGGAATTGGATTTTGATGTTTTAAAGGAAATATATAATCTCTTGGTTTGAAAGTGATATAAATCAAATAACATATAAATATAAAAAATCATAATATTATTAATTTAGATATCCTCAAAGATTGCTACATGTTGTAGCTTCACATCCCTTCTTAGAGATAGTTACCTTTCATGTATACTAGTCATGGCTTAAATAAATATTAATTTACATTGCATTATATTAATATTAATTCTATGGTTTGCTTCATTATTATATAACATATTCATTTTATAAAATTTAATGTGTTATCCACCAAATTTCTGATATGAATCTACATCATAGGGTGACCGATTAATATTATTATAAGGAATGGATAAGCTAATTTAAGATCATCTCTTAACATCCATAGTCAGTGATCCTCCAAACCTAAAGATAAAAATAATAATGTGCATGTGCCCTTGTAATCTAAATTATATATAAGGTAAGGTAGCATTCCCTTGATCTCAATAATGTCAAAAATAAGTACAAGGAGCATTGATATTAGATTATGTATAGGAGGGGGGGGAGGTTTTCTAAAAAATCAATTACATTCAACACTTATAACTGTACTAATCAACATGTGCCTAACACATAAAATATTTAAAAATGATTATAAATGAGGTAATAAAATTTGTTGATTTAAAATTCCCCTATAAAGATGCCATATTTTTAATTAACCACTTGGCAAAGGTAAATCAAAACTAATATTTGTATTTAATGCTAGAGAAGGTTATTGAAATACACCAAAATCTCACTAAAAATAATGATATCTCCCTTGGATCTCACAGTATACAAGGCACCATAAAATAATTTTCTTTTCTTTATCAATTATTAGGGAAATAAAATATAATAGATCTCACTGCCGTAAATGATATGGTGATCAACCTCACTTACAACTAGTGTCCTAAGGCTATATGACCAACAACATTGAAGATAACATGAATTCATGATGGTGTATTCAACAAACCATAATAAATACACAACATGTAAACCCATGTTAGGGATGAGAGGCTACACAAAGGGATCTAAGTAAACTGACTATATAGTCATTGCATATTATTTTAAGGTTTTCCTTTATTCTCACACTTAATTAAATCATTATGACATGGTTGTTCTAAGAGTATATCAAGGAAGGAAGTCAACATATGGATATTTTGATGTTCAAAAGAAGCAAAGTGGTAAATTATAACAATCAACTTAATTCAAAAAAATTAAATGTGGATTTCCACTTTGAATAAAAAATATCATAATAAATGTATATCTCTAAACCTACAGATAAACACCCACTTAAGGTTGTAAATACAAAAATTAAATTTGAAAAAACTCTCAAATATGAAGGGTTTTGGCATGAAACTAAACCTAAATTTCTCTTAGGGGTTTCTGATAGATGTCTTGATGCATTTCATATATAACAAAAATTTAATCAGTTTGACCTTACCTTTGGCACACCATTTTATTGAGTATAAATTATAGTTTGTTGGAAACAAATACTTAGAAGAAGATTTCATAATACTTATCATATACTATGATCAATTTTTATCCTTGAAAATTATGAAATATTGGTAAAGAAAAGAGGTTTGAATATATATATATATATATATATATATATATATATATATATATATATATATATATATATATATATATATATATATATATATATATATATATATATATATATATATGTCTTCATTCTTTGACCGTAATGATTTTCAATAAGTATTGATCTTCTTAAACCTACCAAGAAAATGAATATTTTTATTTAGAAATTTCACCCAATTATATTTAGTATTAAATTCATGTGGTTCTATCTATGTGTTTTATGGTCATTTGGTATGAAGACCACCTATAGTTATAGGATTACATTGTCCATCACTTAAGTTCTCCCTTAATAAAAAAACCATTAATTTATAAAGTAGCAGAGGCTTATTTTCATTGTCATGTCATAAAATAGTGAGATTCATTCACCAAGTATTGTTCATAAATAATTAGTTCAATTTTTGGTAGTGGCATCTTTGTAATCTCTTTATGCTAAATCAATGTTAATAATTTTCTTATAGTATCATTATTGTAAATAAAAGATAATAATTGGATACAAATGAGTTATGTTTTCAAATATAGAGGCACGAAAATCAATATAATAAGAAATCTTATAAAATTTTGAATTTTTCAAACCACAATCCAAACATATGAGTTATTGTTTAAAAAAAGATGTAAGTTATGATTTTTCTTGGAGTGTTCTTGATTGTTTATAGATGCCACATAATTCAATATATTTATAATTTTAAATATGATTTGAATATGTTAAAATTAATTAATTTTAAATTCATATTAAAATTTACATATAATTAGTATGTAGAACACATTATTGCTGACACATTTGAAGCATGTTATGTACATGAAACATTCTATGATGTCTGAATTTTAGACAACACTAGAGTTTATATGCATTATGTGATATATTGTATGGATATATTGACAAGTTATATGATATGTTTATCACACCAAAAATAAATTCAACATACTAGGAAGACATCTACCAAATAAATGAAACCATCTCATAACTATTTTATAGCAATCACAATAGTATAAGTTATATGTTTCTTTTCATTACCTTTTTATCTTTATAGATTTATAATGGATGACTGAAAATAAAAAAAATTACTATATTAATTTTTTACATAGTGAGAGAAACTTGTATGCAATTTTATATATTACTAACAATAGAGATTTTTATAGTTTGAATTTTGTTTTTGATAGTAGTCGATTATTATGTGAATTTTTTAATGAGAAATAAAGCAACATCCAGTCATCATTACATGCATGCCTTGATTTTAGGCATTCCCATGGAGATGTCAAATATCCTTTTAGATGGTGCATCCACCAATGGGGATGCGATTCCAACTAGGTTGGGATAGCCATGTCATGGCTGACAGCATCCCCAAATGGAATGTTGATGGGAATTTTATTATTTAACAAATATGGATGTAGGTGAGGAGTCAACACATATATTATTAATGATACTCCATTTATTTTCCATGATAAATTTAATATTCTTTTTACAATTCTATAATAATCAATATTAGACCAATTCACATCCATTTTGTGATTTTATATGTGATTTTTTATATTTTAGTGGGATGGGATGGAGTAGAGTGAAGGTGATAAGGGTGATTTTTCCCCCCATAATGAATTTTTATATAAAAATGTATATATTGGATTTAATTATAATTTTTTCTTTCGTCATGATCATAGATATTTTTTTAACATTTCTATAATAGTCAATATTAGACCACTTCACATCCACTTTGTGATTTTTCATGTTTTTTAAATTATTATATTTGTGTGAGGGGATAGAGTAGAACCAAGATGACAAGGGTGATGATGATGCATGAAATTATTTTGTCCCCAAAAATATAAGCATTGAATGCACTTATTCTTTGTTACTTTTCCATGCTCAAAGATGCTTATTATTCCATATATTATTTGATTGGCATGTATATGTTTACCGTTGTTATAGGAGGAGGTGGAGTGTGACAAGGTTGAGGAGGATGTTAATGAGGATGTGGATGATGAAAATGATAGTGATTGGATTTTATACGGATCAAAATATGATAAAGAGAAGGAGGAACCAAAACATGTAAGCACATTTTCTTATTTTTATGAGGATATCTTTTTTTTTGTTGGTTTAATAATTTTTATCTTCTAAGCTCATTACTCTTTGTTGAATGATAGTTTTCTGGTGAATAGAAGATCATAGACACGGGTATTACAAAGCATGATTTAAAATATTAATTTCTATGCCCATGAAACACATTTTATAATAAGAGTGGCCATCCATTTTGGTTACTAGATAGACTAAAAACTCACTAATATAAGATTCATGGTAAGAAACCTATTCCAAGGAGGCCTCCAAGAGATGCTCCTAGTTGAAAAATGAATATAAGTGGAAGGGAATACACTAAAATACAAATAAAAAAGTATATTCTAGTTATTAAAGTATTTTATAAATATAGTGAATAAATTAGGTGTAAACATGACATCATAAGTGAGAGTGAATATTGTAGATACACTAAGCACTTTTTAATTTGGAGAATAAAATATTTTTTTGAAAAGTGATTTTGTGTTAAAATCATAAAACAGGGTTCATACAAGGTCATTACATCCTAGATAATTTGATTTTTATGCGTTAAGACATGGAATGGGCTCAAGTTTCCAACCACCAGGCTATGTTCATTATGATTAACTGTGAAAAATGTTATGACTACCTAAAATGGCTATTTATATTGTCTATATTGCAAGCCTTGGGTTTTGGTGCTACCATCTTATAATTATTCTACATGTTCTTACTAATGATTTTGATTTCCATTTTGTTAATGATGTTGTCTCAAATTAATTTGGCCTTTTCACATTGTTTAGGAAATATTTCTCCTATCCTCAACTCTATATATGCTCATTAATGTGGGTTTTGACTATGTCCTTGCTAATGCCCAATCTCATGGAAATGTTCATGGAATTTCCCTACCTACTAAAGAATCCATGCAACTTCTAAATGGTTAATTTCCTCACTCTCATCAAGAATGAGGATGATTTTTCTAATGACATGGTTTATATTTATAATTTTCTCTCATGTCTGGTTCTTCCATGTAATGCTAGGAAACCCAATGCTATAAATAATCCTTCCTTCCCCATTTAATTAGATGGCACATTTCAACTAGAAGTTACTTCAGCATGATGATATATTTAAATTCTTGGGAATCCCCTTCACCTTCTAGGCTTTGCCCTTCAGGATTTGGAAATATGTGGTGGATAGGATGGGAAAAATTACTTTAATGTATAAACAAGAACCTCTCATTGGCTAGCAAATACTAAATATTTTCCAAAGTGATCATAGCCAATCTTACATACTATTTTTCCTAATGGGTTCCTTCTAAATGGTCTATTCATGAATTAAAAAATTTATTCCATGATTTTATTTGTGCTAACCCCTCTGTTGGTAAAGGATTTCATCGAGTGACCTAGTGTAAACACTCCATTTTTATCACTTCCATGTAATTTTTTAAAAATGGAATGATTCTAAATAATTGCACATAAACTAGTCTAAAATCGTTTGTTCATCTAATATATGTGTTTGAATTCACCTCACATCATCTCTAGATGGAAAAATTCATCATTTTATATATGTTTAATTATCATTTCGGTTAATTTCTCTATTGAATTATCATTTCAATTAATTTCTCTGGTTAGTTATTCTATTTTTATTATTTCACTAAATTCCCCTTTATTGATAAATTAATACAGTTAATTCCCTCTTCTCTAAATATTTATTCCAATTATATTTCGATTTCAAGTAAAATTATAATTTCCTTGAAATTAGTTAATTCCTCTATTCCATCCAAGAGGCATCTTCATGCGAATAAGGTATCTTGATATCCTATGAAATATTATTTTATGAGATAATTAAATTGATACGTGAATTAGTATACAAGATTATTGCCCACTATTCATCTTGGAGATAAGATGAATGGTTCAAAATGAATCTTGAGAGATATTTTATGAGCATTCTTAACAATTAATCATGGAAACAAGATGAAGAACCCACATTGGTAATCTATGAGCCTTCTTGGGAATGATTCTTATCCCTTCATCTTATAAATAAGATGAACGATCTAAGTGAACTCTCACAAAGATATTATAAGGATAATTTTCCAACCTTCATCTTGGAAATAAGATGAAGGACTTATATTAATCCTCTTTTGATATTTTCAAAGATCATAATCCACCCTTCATCTTGAGCATGATGAAGGGCTTGCAGTATTAATCCATGTGAATTATTTAGGACTCATTTACAATCATTCATCTTGATTTAAAGATGAGGGGTCCTCATTAATTTTTATTTGTTTAAATAAACCTCTTTGCATTAAAATTCACCATGCTCATTTTAGACAACAAAGCATTGACCAATTCTAGAGTATTCTTATGCATCATCTTCCTAAATTGTTGAGCAAGTTCAACATAGTCCATAGATTCAATGGATATGATTTAACATAAATAATGTTTTAAAAATATTATTTGACTCTATATTTAAGTGTCATCCTATATAAAAATGTTTCTAATGAAGCTTTGCATTGCTTTTGGTTAGAAACTAATGCATTATTAACTAATATTTTGTATTGAACATGAGGTTCGAGGCTCAAACACATTTCATTTACTTTGTTTTAATATAAATAATCTAAATTATTTGAGATATTTCTTGTGAATAATCCTATGAGACATATGACACACCCAGTGGGACCAAACTCCCACCCCTCAAATTCTTCTACTCTCTTTTATCAATCTTCTAGTTATAAACATTTAATTTGGTTTTTTTTTTTTCAAATTGATGGTAAAATGATGATAAATTTTGGCATGTTATCTGTTTTAATCTAAATTTGTGTAGAGGTATGTAGATTTTATCCTATAAAAAATCTCTCAAATTTTTGTTATGGCCAAATTACTAACTGTCACCATTCATTTCTAATTTTAATTTTTAGATAAAAACAGTTGGTACAATTATTATAAGTTTTGATATATTATATATTTTAATCTAATGTTTTTCAAGGGTGTGTTTTGTTATCTAGTTAAAAATATATAAAACTTTCATAAAAAACTAATTTATAGTTTAGAAATTATTGCCAAATTACTAACTACCACTTTTTATTTCTAATTTTGTTTAAAAAATAATGGTAAATGATCATAATCTTCAATATAATATTTGTCTTAATCTAAAATTTTATAAGGGTGTACATATTTATCCTATCATAAACATCAAAAAATTTCATAAAAAATGATTTACATTTTAGACATTATCATTAAAATACTGATTGATACTTTTTATCTCTTTTTATTTTTAGTTTTCTTTAACATATTGTTTGCATATTTATATATGCCAATGACCCACCAAGTAAAAATAATAACTTTATTTTTTTTCATATTCCAAAAGGGCGTGGAAATTAATTTAAACATATGTTACTTCACATTTTATTTGGTGTTTTTAAAATGAATCCATCTTTCGATTTAATTTTTTAAAATGAATTCATTTTTCAAATTAGTGCTCTAACAAAATGTTCATTTATGTTTATCTTGAATCAATATTTTTTTAACATATTAGCTTGTGTGTCATGTTTGATTAACTCACACATATGTTCTCCCCTTTGGTAGGGTGACTTATAAATGTTAACATAATCACTTTGTTTTAATCCCAAGATATTTTCCAACTATGCTTTTTGCATGCCTTTAGTGGCTTTTTGCAAATCAAGATGACAATACTTTTCTTTTTCCTTTTGGCTCTACATTTGGGGCACCATTTCCTTCTCATGAATCCTTACAGTGTGGTAACTAGGACATAATCACCCATAATTATATCAACACCATTATCTAATAAGGTATACAAATTAGGGTTACACCAGTGTTATCTTAACTAGTGTTTTCTCAGTGCCTGATTGCACTGGTAGCATTTCACTGAGACCCTTACAGATGAAATGGTTGTAAAGGGAGTGGATATTTTAGTGAATGGTCCATAAAATATTGCATCTAATTGATGATTTATTATAAATAACCTACATACAAAATATATATTAGGACCATCTAGAAGGCCCACAAAAACATAAACTTAAGACCTTTTAGCCATAGAACATTCATTAGTGTAAGGTCGTAAAAGTAACTGCACCTGAAGATATATTTTATGTACAAACATTTTGACATAAGGGTTGGATTAAAACACCATAAATAAATGTAATAATTTATTTAAACAATTTTAAATTTTATAATCATTTCTCAAGACAAGTATATCAAAAAACTTGATCAACGAAGAGTAATCCCATGTCAGTCACTAAAATGGGATCATCAAATTGAGTGTTTGATTAATTGATTGTGGTATCAAAACTTTGTCATAATTTATGTACACATACACAAAGAGATGTTTCTCTATGTATGTTCTTGGACAAAAATTATTCTTTTATATGTCAAAAATTATTCAAATGTATATGTTTCATGTATATATTTTATGTGAAATTTTACTATTACTCTATTTGTGTTCTTGTTTCAAATTATTCCCCTCTACATCCAACATTGTTCAAACACATATGTTTCTAACCTTTCTTGTGTGAATTTGTATATTTATTCTATTCATGTTCCCAGTCAAAATTATTCCCGTATGCATTCAAATTTATTCAATACATACATTCCTTATTGTCTAAAATGGTAATTTTATGTTGTTTGTGTGAATTTTGACTCATTCTGATCATTTTTCTAAGTTTCCAGTTCCAAACCATTTAAAGACTAGGATTGAGTTCTAGTGTTTATATAATCTTTTCTCATGCTCAAATTAAATATTTTCAAGTCCAAATTATTTCTTTCATCAGTTCCAATTTATTTTCTCATTTCTATCTAGGTATATTCAAAGTTCAAGTTGAATCTAGTCAACTATTTTCCAAATAAATTGTTCATAAGCTAGCTCCGTTTGAGTCAAACATTCATTTCTCTTTATATAAATAATATATTCCCTTGTATTTTTAAAATCATATCCTTATCTTTATATTCAATATCCTACACCTGTTGGTTGGGAATGATGAAGTCGTGACATCCATCCTTCTTCTCATTTGAATCAAATTCCAATTATATCTTTCACCTTGAATGTATCCATGCGTAGGAATTCCTTTGATAAATCTTATATTACCTTTTCATTCAATTCCATAATGTTCACACTAAATCAATAAGGATACATGTTTGACAATAATGATGAACTTATTTTACATGTAAAAAATGGGTGTTTGACTACCTATAGATTTCAATCTATAAAACCTAGATTCTATCTAAAGTAGGAGTGATCATATTGTTTCATAAAGACACATGATCCATTAAACATCATGTCTAATAGTTACCCACCTAATCCTAGTCATGGTAGTAAAATGAAACCTATTTTTCACCTTTATCTAATGCCCATTTAGCTTTTGAGCCACAAAAAACTTTCTAAACATCAAGTAGAAGCCCGTTTATAAGCCAAGATTTTATAAACATGCTCCTTCAGTCTAGATAGAACATATCTTGCATTACATCTATTATTGGTTCAACCTTAAAATCACAACCATTATGGTTAGCCAATTATGTCTTGTAATTACCACTATAAGATCCATCAACAACTAAATTTGTAATTACATCCAAGTCTAACAATCACTCACTAGGGATACGCCAATATCACTTCTTTAATCACAATCATATTCTTACCTTTGCAATCAATCTCTCACACTTGTTGATTGGGAGAAAAGAAACTATAACATCCATTATTTCATCATCAAATTTTCATCAACCTTTTTCATTTTCATATTATTTGAGAAGTTATTACTCCTATACATCACATAATGCCTTCAAAAATAGAGGCAAATGTAGACACTCCATTTTTATCACTTTCATGTCAAAATTATAAAATGGAATGATTCTAATAAATTTCACACAATATGATCCAAAGTCATATGTTCATCTAATTTATGCATTTTAATTCACCTTGGGGAATTTGTAAGTGGGATAATTCACCATATTATATCTATTTAATTATCATTCTTCTCAATTTCACTATTCAATTATCATTATAGTCAATTTATTTGTTCAATTATCGTTATAGTCAATTTCTCTATGCAATTATCATTCTAGTCAATTTTTTTTTATTCAATTATCATTCTAGTCAATTTTTCTATTCCATTATCACTTTGGATAATTTTTATGTTTATTTATTATGTTGGTCAATTTCTCTTGTCAATTACTCTATTCTTGTCAATTTACTAATTCCCCATTCACTGATTATTAATTTAATTAATTCCCTCTTCTCTAATTTATTCTTCTAATTATATTTTTATTGCAATTAGAATTATAATTTCTTTACAACTATTTAATTCCTCTTTTTCCTCTTAGAGGCATCTTCATGTAAAGAAAGGATTTTAATATCCTCTAAAATATTCTTTTGTGAGCTAATTAGATGAATAAGTGAATTAATGTACAATATTATTATCCATCCTTCATCTTGGAAATAAAGTTTAGGGCCCATAATTCATCTTGTGAGTTATTTTAAGAGCACAAGATGAAGGGCCCATATGGATTATCATGTGCTTTTATGGGAATGATTATCCACCCTTCATCTTGGAAACAAAATGAAAGGTCTAAAAGGACTCTCATAAAGATCTTATAAAGATAATTACACCCTCTTCGTATTCAAAATAAGATGAAGGGCTTATATTAATTCTCCTTTGATATTTTCATGGACTATCCTTAACACTTCATCTTGAGCAAGACGAAGGGCTCACATTATTGATCTTTGTGTTGATCTATGTACACTATTGAGGATTCCTTTGCAAATGCTCATCTTGATTTCAAGATGAGGGTTCTCTCTAATCGAGATTTGTATAAATATACCTCTTTGCATTATAATTCAACATGTTTAAATTATATAACAAAGTACTGAGAAATTTTATATTTTTCTTGGGAATTACCATTGTTCATTGTTGTTTTAACATAAAATGACATTGATAAAGACCAATTGAATGCTAAATCCAAGCCAAATCACATTCAAATATGGGTTCTAATGAACATTTGCATTGTATTGGTTTAATCTAATGCACTATTAGCTAATATTTTGTATGGCTCATGAGCTTCTAGGCTCCAACACATATCATTTACTTTGTATTAATAGACTAAAGCTAACTTTATTGAAATATTTCTTCTGAATAATCTTATGACACACCTATGATTATTATTGTCTTCCTTAGGAGGTGGATGGCATGTGCCTTATCGATGTTTCCTAATAAGGCTCAACACTTTGTGTCCATGCCATTTAAGGCAACAAAGCCTAGAAGGTACTCATTCATATTTGTATTACCCAAGGCTCTCCTTATGGGCATGTAGTTTGGAAAAGTTTGGGTTTTACCAATCTCATCACTCATATCACTCCAGTTAAAATTATGGGGTCCTTTATTATCAAGAGTATATGGAAAGCCTGGGAAAGATTCAACCTTTGGTTGTTATGAAATGGGTGTGGATTTTTGGATGGCCTCTCTATCAAAAAACATTATATATGGTGTTCCCCCATTACCAATATGCAAGTCTTTCCCCTTATTGATGTTCCCTATATATGTGATTTTAAATTATTTCGTAAGGAGATTATTATGGTGCATGATTTATTCTGTAAAAATAGTCTTTTTCACCTCCATTGCTATGAATTCAAGGTAAATTAAAAGTTTTCCTCTACTATCATAGAGTCTTTTGAGGTGATTGTGGCAGTTGTTCTTTTGGATCTCCTACACAAAATCACAATCAATTCCTACCATCCTTGGTTGAAAGACTGAAAGTGGTATGTGGACACATCTCTTTAAAACTACATTGCTTAGAAAGTGTACAAATGCCTTTCTCCTCACTTTTCAATGATGGAAAAACTCAATGGTCATTCGAACATACATTCCTCCCTTTCTACTTGGTGGAGACGCGTCCAAACTATGTGGTCAACTTGAGTGGAACCAAAGTTAGCTCAATTTAATTGGTCCCATATCCACCAAGGGCTCCCTATAGGCAAAAGGCTATTTCAATTGGAAGTAGCTCAATCCTGATGCCCTTTTTGTGGGCACATGGAGATCATCATGCACCTTTTCTAGTTCCACCCAAAGGCCAAGTGTGCATGGGCGTGGATAAATGATTTACTTAAGCCACCATGTCTATCCCTCTTCAGTGGGTTTCATATTATGTTGGAAAATGATGCACAAATTCCACTATAATTCACCCAAGTTTGACATGATTTTAGAATGGAAATTCTATTTTGGATATGGAAAGAATGAAATTTAGCTTTATTTTCCAATAATTCTACAAACATATAGTTTTCTAATTATCATAATGTTATGATTGTGTCTAGCGTGATTTTGCATGATCAAGTGAAAACCAATAAGGTGGCTATGGCATTGGATTACCTCCAATAGCTCCTTTGCCACTGGGAGATACCTTGTGCGTTAATGCCCATAGCTCACCCTCCCCATGCTAAAACATTTCTCCATGGCGAGGCAGTGGACCTTCTTAGGGTGATTCTAAGTGGAGTAGCTCGCATAGATGATATTGTGCTATTGGTTCTCCCCAAAGGTGCTAATCTCCCCCTCGTCTCAGTGTTGAGGTTGGGGCTCTCTGCTCCCTCCTTCTCAGTAGGCTCAGGGGTGGGGCTCTCCACCTCTCGTAAACTAGTGCAGGTGGAGCTTTCCTCCTAGGAACTCGCAGGGTGGTAAGCTTCAACCCATGCCAAACAAAGGCTACCCTCAACTCTCTTTGGTTGTATCTTTCGCGCACTCCATTCAAGATAATGTAGAACAAGAGGAAGGTGACTATAATTTTTCTGGCTCTGATTGAAAACCTGTTGTGGAAGACAAAGAACCTCTATGATCTGGATGGTGTGATCCTTTTTATCATAACCCTCCCTCTAATAATCTCTTTACTAATATTGTTTAATTGTCTATATTTTTAATGTTTTAAAATTTCTTATAAATCAAGCTTAATTTATTTATTGATTTCTTGACCTATTACCTCGTATTTTTTAAATATAACTTAATATAACATATCTTTACCACCACGTTTTTATAAATAATCTTGTATATTAATATACTTATATTAGTAATAAACTTTTTTAAAAATGACTTAAAACACAAAAACAAACAAAAGAAAACAACAAACAAACCCGGAAAAAAAAAAAAAAAAAAAACGCAAACCCACCAAAAAAAACTTTGAATAGTAAAAATTTAAAATAAAGTTGAGTCATTGAAATACTAGGAACTTACGCAAAGCTTTGAGAGTATTGTTTGAAGAAAGAAAAATAAAAATTGCACGTTGTCGACCGTGATGTCGACTACAATGTCCAAGTAAGCCCCCTCCATCTCCTCGTGACAACAGTGCATTTCAAATATATTTACTGTCACTTGCAATTTGAAGCCCACAAGAAAAAGCAACTCCATCTCTAATTTATCCCACTCTGGCTCTCGCATAGTATGAGTTCTTCTTATTCATGCAATATCACGATTAGTGGCTGAATTTTTTATTTTTTATTTTTATGGGTAAAACAGAGTCCGTGTTAAATCGCTACAAAGAGCATAACTGTAAAACTGATAGCACGCAAGGGACTGACTCTTCTTTATTGTGAAAAGAATAAACGTCCGTGTTAAATCCTTCTTGGACGCTCGTCTTGCCTGCTAATGGAACCAATGACCATTAAATGTGTCTTACATTCCTTATTTCATTAAAAGGGCGAAGGTAACAAGAAAAGAATCAACTGCTACAACTTTATTGAAGGCAAAATATCAGATCAAACAAAAGCATAGGATGCTTCAGAAGAAAACACCGCGACATCATATCTGCCCCGAGAAACCGTTCTAGTACGATACAGGGTGGCCGCTTACGTCTTAGGAATCGTCCGTCTGATTCACAACAAAATTGTAATTTTGTTCCTTATATAATGGCCACTTCAATTCTTGTCAGTGAGCAGCGTGGCGAGCCAAAGGGTATCTTTACTTGAAATGGTATTTGGTGAACTTCTTTGCGGAAGTCAATGTGGAAATTCAGAGAAAGGGTCCCTTCAAGGCAATGCTTTCCCTTCCAAGATGATGAGTTTTCATTGTTTAATTTATGCTGCAGAATGGGTGCACCACCTGTTCGCTAAAGGTCAAATAGTCGACTAAATATGACTGGCACAGCTAAGATGCCGAGCTATACGACGTAGGACGGGGAAAAGTGTTTTGTTTTGTTCACCGGTCGGATGCTAAGTTGCAGTTCGCTGTGTGAGAGAGTAGTAGGTAATAAATCTGGCAGCCAGGGTGTGGGACGCACAATGAGCTCAATGACCATGAATTACTTAGCTAGTAGAATGTTAAATAATTGAACAGTATAGGGAAGGAAAAGTCTTTTTCATGGCATACGATGTTAGGGGACTTCTTTGTTGTTTAGAAGGTAGTTTAAATTATATGAGATCATTTTGTGTTCTTGTTATATAGAGGGTATGTATATTATTATTATAAATTTTGAATGAAAATAAATGTGTATGTATAAAATATGTTTGTTTTAAAAAAATAAAGAAACATTTAAATGCGACAAACAATATATAACTAAAGAAAGTCTTCAGAATTAAACTGTGTAAAATACAAAGAGTATGTACCTTGTTATTGTAGGTTTTGAATGAAAATAAGTGTGTATGCATAAAATATGCCTACCTTTAAATAATAAAGAAACATATAAATGCAACAAATATTATTTAACTACAGAAAGTTCTTAGAATTAAACCATGTGAATATTTTTGCATCAATGTTTCGAGTCACACTACATGAACCATAATGACGATGAGAAATTATTATATATTTAATTGAATATATAATCTTACATAGAAAGAGATATGTGCCTATTAGTTTGTGTAGGCATTTTTGTTATAAGATGTTTTTATTTGTTGTCATGTTGTAATGAACTTTTTCCATTTGAATTTGACTACTCATTTGAATTATGCTACATTGATTTTTTTTAATACTTGATAATTACGGGATTGGCAGGGCACACACGATCTGGAACACAAGTAGGGGTTCTAGTCTCCTTACTTCAACCTTGTCATTCAACCAATTTTATGTCTCATATTTTAGGTACTTTGATCGCTAGTAAGATTTGAATCTAGATCACTCTGATACAAATGCATCCACTTTAATATTTAGACCACAATCAATTATTGTACATTGATTTTATTTTTTCTACTTTTCATGATGACCTACTTACTCTACAACCCAATAGACAAGGTAGCATGAAAAATATTTGACATGACATGAATTTTGAAGATGACATTCATGGACTCAAGATGGAAATTAAATGATTTGATTACATTATTAATTCCTTTAAAATTAATTTAATTTTTCAAAATAATAGAATAACATCAAAACGAGGGTCAAGGACAAGCAAGGAGAACATCATGAAATAACTATGTGCTTGGAGTCATTCAAGAAATTAATTATTTTTAGGATTAATTACATTTTAAAATCTAAAATTCCCATTGCATGTATTTGTAAATACTCGAGTAATAATAAAATTTGGAAAAACTTTATTTAAAAGAAAAATAATCTCTAAGAAGAGTTATTGAAAAGGTTGGATCTCCAACTTCATTTCTAAATGGAAAACATTATATAAAAGAAAACATCTAGAATGTAGAAGGGGGTTCCTCTTTTTTTAAAGCTCTTATGGAAGGGTTGGATAAAAATTTGTGTGTGCTATGTGATTTTATGGATTTGAGAAATTGAATACAAGGATGTAGGTGAGACCATTATTTGGATTTGTGGGGTTTGATGCTATGTATTTGTGAATTTAGTATTTATACTCATAGATAGGGAAACCAAATAAAATTATGGACTTTTCCTAGCTATGTGAAACTCATGTTTTTTCCATAATTTGTGTTGAAAATTTCATGTATGCACTTTTTACCAAGTGTACCCAATCTGATTCCTAAGGAAACTTTGTGCTTCCAAGGAAACATTTTTTTCCATTACATCTGCTCCCTCTATTGCTTTTAACTTTAGAGGAATAATATTCAACCACTTCATTTAAATCAAAGTTATTCCATTGGTTCTTTGAATTTATATCAATATGGGTTTTTGTTTAAATTTTTTAAATTTGAGATGAGATTTAAAGGGTATAATAGCCTATACATAAAGTTGAATAGAATACTATAAATCAGACTAATTAATTAAAAACTTAGATAAATGAATAATTTAAATTAAAATAATTGAGTTATTCTATATAAAAAATATTCTAAAGAGTACTTTTATTACATAAACACTAAGAAGGGTTAATAATGAGCTTATCTTCAAATGCAAGGCACATCTAAGATATGTAGAGGTGGAAATAAGTGGGAATAGGATTATGATGTAGTTGTCAAATTATAGAAATATTTATTCTAGAGGCTTAGATGCTTGTGTAATCCTTGAGACACTTACATTGATGCAAGTGTCCTAATGTCAACAAATTTGCCTAATATAGAATACTCATTGCAATATGGATTGACCACCTAGAGATTTCTATGTTTTATATCACATTTCTACTGATATATTTTATCTTCTCATATAGGCTTTAGATGATTGTTCATGGATTAAACCCTATCTCTTCAACTTAAATATTTTTACCTAGATAAAAGGATTTAGTGGGCTCACAAAGTCAAACTAACCTTAAGCACCCTTCTATCAATAAATACTACCTATATAGATAATAATCTGAAGAGGGCCTTAGACAGATGTAGTTATCTAGAAGTGTGCAATATACTATATTCAAGGGCATGTAATGATCTATTTTTTAACTTGACAAATATTGATTCTTATTTGAGTGCTTCAGAAGTGTAATATGACTACTCATATGATTGATATGAAAATATGGAAAAATAATGTTATAAAAATTAGTTCTGCAATAGTTTGAGTGAACTTGAATAGGTTTTTTCTTGGTTTTTACTTTATGCATAATGAATTGGAATAGATTTTTAATTTACATTTGGATGAATTTTTAGGACTGGACACTTAATAATAATATATAAATTTTGTGTTGATGCAAGTATCGCTATATGGGACACAAGTGTCTAGTAGCCTAGGAAGTTGTTGAGGATATGAAATGGATAGTGAAGGATATATATAATGTTTTAAGATCTCTTTATAGTATAGGAGATGTTGGTAATAAAAAATTATAGGGTCAGACCATAAGATATATAGTTAGACATAATGAGATAGTGAATGTAAGCCTTTTAGAAGTAGGGAGGTCTATAACTAAAGCATAGAGCCTTGATAGGTATTTATCAAGTATACAAGACTGAAGTGCTATATAAATTATATTTCATTATCTACATAAAGATAAAATTACTAAGATAAATGAAACAAATGCAGACCTATGTCTATAAAACACACGTTTCCTATCTTTAAGCCCTAGTGAATTTGATTGTTGTTTTATGACTTATTACCAATATCATGTAAATATATAAATTAGTGCATATAATCTAAAATTTTACATAATTTAATTTCTTAAATATAATGAAAGCAAATAAGGAGTAGACTTGTGTCTATATGCAACCATGTTTCCCCTTGGTACTTTGACTTGGTAAATATTATTCCTTATGAAGCATTAGACCTGAGAGAGGTTCAAAATTGAACCTTGGAGATTTTAAGATAAATATTGAAAGCTAATTATTCACTCGATCTAGTGTAAGGGTGAGTTATGACATGACCATTGATATCATTGAATCTCAGTCACACAACTCAAGTGATAGTACAATACAAATCAAGTTAATTAGAATAACCAACTCCATCTATAAAATGGAAGTAGTGTTTAGCTATTAAGGTTGTTGAATTTAAACCACACTACTAAAATTATGCAACTTATATAGATAAGAAGGGCTCAAAATGGTGCTTCTTGGTGAAAATAATGCTTCTTGGTAAAGATTCAATGCTTTTTATAAATATTTTTGATTATGCATTTATAATTTTTTGTGTACTTTCCTGGAATATGCATCTTTTATGTGTCTCAAGATGAAGTATGAGTCAAAATTCTACTATGATCTATAACTATGTATAATATACATCACAAATATTAAAAACATTGTCCTAAATATATAAAAAAATGGCTACAATGTGTATATATTATGATCCTTGAGTGTATACCTAGATCATGAAAATTGTATCAAAATATGTCAATTTTGTAAACTATGTATGTTTGGAGTCATGTCTTTATGACATCCCCCCACATTTTAGGTGACTGGAATAGAATTTGGTAGTTACCTTACCTTAAAAGGATAAGATAACTATATAATCTATGGATGAATCATGTAGCATATAAGAGTAGCATGTGTAAATATATGTATCAATGAATTTTGTGGTATGTGATCACAACTAGTCTTAATATGTATGATATGGATCATGGAAACATATAGAAATTAACATTATAAGCTCAATAAATAATTAATCACACACATAAGAACACCCAATGTTACATAAAAATGGGTTAAAAGAGACCAAAAATAAGGGGCATATTTAAATGCCACACAATTGAAATAATGACATATTCAAATGTTAAAATAGAATAATAAATCAATATACAGTGGTATAAGGTTGAACAAGTAAGGAAAATACACAAATATTCCACAATAAATATAATAGTAAGCAATATAAGGACACTCAAGGAAGCAAAACTCTGGATAAATGAAGTATAAGAAACTAATAAAAATATATTATATTAGTTCCTATATGTATGTGTCAGAGAACAAAATTCATGTAACATAGGATATCAAGTATGCTTTGAAATATGTAATCAAAACTATAGACATGTGTAAGCATTAATATATAAGTTCATCATGATAATCTAGAAGTGATCATAAAGTAATGTAACATATATCAATCATGATCAAGGATGTAGATTCGTCCAACATAGTACATCACATGGTAAGATGAAAGGCCCAACATATGTATGTGTATGTATCATGTATTTAGTGCATGCCTATATCACACTCAAATATGTGTGAAACATATGTGTATCTGTAAAATAAATTATATGTTATCTACTAACATAGATTAAACAACATAGATTTCAAGGAGATAGTAAACATGTGAATAGTGAATATTGTTGTATTTTTTAATTTATTTGAATGTATTTGTATTTTATTAGATATTTGATTTTTTGAATATTTGAAAAAATATTACCCTAAGATTCTATCTAATGGATTCTCATATGTAGCTCCAAACTTAGAATACAGTACATCTAATTGGTGATACTACCAAGGTTCATGTATTGATGTCATATCTATAACTAAATAATGTGTTATAATCTATTATTTCTCATAGGAATCTGTATTAATGAATAGGTATAGAAGGTGTAGTGGTTCATGGTACCCATTTCTTAGTGCTCTATGATTTTTTTCATGTATCTATTTTAAAACATGTTTGTTTGCTCTTGAAGAGTTTGAAAATATACAATCTATTTAATGATATCAATAGGAGGACCATTAGCTATGAGGAGTGGTAAATATACATATTAATAATATAGTTATAAAGTGTATCATGTTCATTTTTTAAAAATTTTACTTGGTATTTTTTTAAAGATATATTTTCCTTTGTTATTAGTAAACATGGTTTTCTATGTTTAGCATTGTATTTAGTAAAAAATGAATAATATGTACTAAAATAGAGTATGATTTGGATACAAGTGTGACATTCCATTAAATATATTAAACAAAATAATTGGATGCATTAGGTTTATGCACAAGCGCCATGTCATATTCTAGAGATGTTAATATTTTCTAGGTAGATATGTTGAATTCACAATTTGGGTCAATGATGTTTTGAACTTGATTACATGTAGGAAAGGTTCAAAAATTTGATTCTTTTAGGAATGATTTTTAATTGATTCACATGAAATAACATGTGTAATATTATCATAACGATGTATGTCTTTTTTTTTGGTAAATGTTCCTTGCACACATGTTCTTGTTCCAAATTTTTATTTTCTTGTTCCTTTTTTGCATTTTTCTTGGACCTATTTTAATTTCTAGGTTATTTTTATTTTTAATTAACATAATCAATATGAATCATTGAATGATTTACATTAGTATTACTAATATATCCTAAGGCTTGATGATCATTATGATCAACTATGTAGATAAGATAAGTGATGTCTTGTGTATGTTTTCCTAATCCTTAACCATGATAAAAAAGTGTTGTGAATATTATTGTTTAAAACTAGATTATTTTGATATATGAGTATCATTATTATTTTTATTTTATAGGGTAAAAAATATGTTTTGGAAGGAACTAAAACCATGATTATAAAAGATTTAAATTTTAAGCTCAAATGAGATGCTGCAATAGTTGGCTCATATGGAAGCAAATAACCAATATGTATCTAAACCATATCCTAGCAAAAAGAGACACCCCTACTTACAACAAAAAAATAGACAAAATAGTCGTCTACAAAATTTGTCTCTATGAAACCACTGTGAAACCACAAGACAACCTCTACCAATAATGAGTATCATTATTTAGAGTTAGTTTTTTGTCTTTTTCATCTGATTACTTTGTAACATATTTTGGTCTAACTCTAACTTTTGAAACTTGTCTTACTCAAATCTTTATTATTTTCAACTATTTTTGCTCTGAATTATCCTTTGGTAACCATATTCTCTATTTTAGCACTTGTGTTTTAGTAAAGGTACTCACAATGTGAATGGGTTGCTTGAGTGATATATCTATTATAGGATCACCATTATCAACTATAATCTATATTTTGTGCTTCAAAGGAAAATAACAATCTATGTGGTGCCCATGCATTCTATGATATGCACAATAGTATTATGATCTATTATAGAATAATTCAATTAAAATTCGAATCAACTTTGTTTTAGAGCAATTCTATTAGAATTTTAATTGAATTATTCTATAATATTCGAATCACTTGTTTTAGGGGTTGATGCACAAAGTTGGGGGATAAAAAGTATGGCATTCCGTAATTTTTTTTTTTTTTTACAAAGGGCATACACTTATTTTTAAATTTTTGAGGTTCTGGATTATGGTACAGCCCCAAGGGCGTATGCCCCTTTCAAAGGGAATACTCTATTTTTTATTTATAGATGGTGTACGCCCTTTACATAGGGCATATGACATTTACAAATCAAAGGGCATACAACCTTTGTAAAGCATAAAAGTTGTATGCCCTATACAAATTTAATTTTTTTATTCTTGTAAGTAAAATCACTACCCAATCAAATTTTGTTTTTTCTTCTCTCATTTTTCTTCAATTTTAGATTTAGTTATGTACTTTGGAGTTTCATCCCATCAATAGGATTTGGCATTCAAATTTCTAAAGGTTAGGTATGTTGATTTATAAATTTAATTTTTTTATTTCTATTTATATTTATTTATTCAAGTAGGGTTTTAAATTTTGATTTGCATTAGATTCTCTTACATCTTCTAAAAAAACTTGTGTTTTTACTTATATTTGGATACACAAGTTTGATGAATCCATTACATGAAGAAAATATTAGATAAAATCCTGAATTATTTGATTTTGTACAAGAAGTTGAATTGTATGAGAAATACAATTCAAAACATCAATAATTACAAATAATCATCAATGGTTTGTAACATTCTTTAGTTGGTAGTGAACACATTTTACTTGCCAACACACTAGAGTCTATTTTTAACGAAGTAGGAAATGTAATTTCACAACTTGATGCAATGTTGCATCAAAGAGAGGCCATGAAACAATTTTATTCTGATAAATTGTCATATGAATATGTTAAGAAAAAAATAATAAAAAAAAGTGTGTGCACTTTAGTTATTAAGCCTAGAACCAACCATTCTCCACCAACAAATTGCAAACACATTAGTATTGATTGGTGTGTTCATGAGGAGATGAAAAATAACTCTTAGAATAGGTGGTGGATGGTGTTTGATGAGTCTCCATGCAAAAATAATGAGGTTCTATTATTTTTTTTGATTCAATTGTATTATGAGTTTGTGTTGCAATAAATTCCAAATTATTTTGCCCTGAAGACCTCCCAAGGTAGGGAAGGTGGGTCTTTATTTGATAGAACTAGTGTTAAGCAAGACCAAAACCATCATAACCGAGCTTAGATAAATATAAAGACAATATCACATGCCTCTATCCCTAAAATTTTGCATCATAACATACAAATGGATAAATCTTGAGGTAGTTACCAATCTAACACATGTTATGATTGAGCATGGTATACATACTTTGAAGACTTCTACTTAGCCTATAGGTGGTGATAGTGGTAGTGGTGTTGTTGGTATTGAGGGTAGTGTTAGTGGTTTTGGTGGTGTTGGTATAGGTTCTAGTGTCCCTCATCTTAGTAAAAGAGAGTTGGGGTCCGTGTCTTTACAATTAAAATCCGATAAATCGCTACAAAGAACATAGCTGTAAAACTGATGATAGCACGGAGGGGACCGACTCTTCTTTATTGTCAAAGGAATAGACGTCCGACCAAATCACTCACGATTAAATGTGTCTTTCATTCCTCACTTCATTACAAGGGCGAAGGCAGCAAAAAATCAATGGCTAGAACTTTATTGAACACAAAATATCAGATTAAACAAACCAAAAGCATAGGATGCTTCAAAAGAAAACACCTAGATATCATATCTGCCCCGAGCAACCATTCTAGTACGATACAGGATGGCCGCTTTCGTATTAGGAATCGTCCGTCTGCATCACAACAAAATAGTAATTTTGTTCCTTATACAATTGCCACTTCAATTCTTGTCAGTGAGCAACTTTGCGAGCCAAAGGGTATCTTTACTTGAAATGGTATTTGGTGAACTTCTTTGTGGAAGTCAATGCGGAAATTCAGAGAAAGGACCCCTTCGAGATGATGAGTTTTCATTGGTAAATTTATGCTGCAGAATGGGTCCACCGCCTTTTCGCTAAAAGTCAAATAATCGACTAAATATGAACTGGCACAGCTAAGTTGCCGAGCTATACGGCGTAGGACGGGGAAAAGTGTTTTGTTTTGTTCACCGGTCGGATGCTGAGTTGCAGTTCGCTGTGTCAGAGAGTAGTAGGTAATAAATCTGACAGCCAGGTTGTGGGACGCACAATGAGCTCAATGACCATGAATTACTTAGCTGGTAGAATGTTAAATAATTGAATCGTATAGGGAAGGAAAGTCTTTTTCATGGTATACGATGTTAGGGGAGTTCTTTGTCGTTTACAAGTAGTTTAAAGTATATGGGATTATTTTATATTTTCGTTATTTATGGTGTATTTAATTGTGCTTCAAATATGAAGGATATGTATATTGTTATTATAAATTTGAATGAAAATAAGTGTGTATGTATAAAATATAAATATCTTAAAAAAATAAAAAAAAACATATAAATATGATAAACAATATTTAAGTAAAGAAAGTTCTCAGAATTAAATTGTGTAAAATACAAAGGGTATGTACCTTGTAATTGTAGGTTTTGAATGAAAATAAGTGTGTATGCATAAAATATGCCTACCTTTAAATAATAAAGAAATATATAAATGCGACAAACAATATTTAACAATAGAAAGTTCTCATAATTAAACTATGTGAATATTTTTACATCAATGTTTCGAGTCACGCTACATGAACCATAATTAGGATGAGAGATTATTATGTATTTAATGAAATAAATAATCAAACATAAAAAGAGATGAGAGCCTCTTAGTTTGTGTAGGCATTTTTGTTATAATATGTTTTTATTTGTTGTCATGTTGTAATGATTTTTTTCTATTTGAATTTGACTATCCATTTGAATTATTTTACATTTATATATTTTTTATACTTAATAATTATGAGATTGATAGGGCACACTCGATTCGAGACACAAGCAGGGGTTCTAGTCCCCTTACCACAACCTTGCCATTCAACCAATTTTATGTCTCATATTGTAGGTACTTTGATCACTGGTGGGATTTGATTATGTGTCACTTGGAAACAAATCCATTCACTTTGATATTTACACCACAATCAATTATTTTACATTGATTTTTCTTTTTTCTTTTTTGTGATGATCTACTTACTCTATAGTTCAAAAAAGCATGAAAAATAGTTCACATGACATGAATTTTGAAGATGATGTTCATGGGCTAAAGATGGAAATTAAATGATTTGATTAAATTATTAATTCTTTTAAAATTAATTTAATTGTTCAAAATCATAGAAGAACATCAAAAGGAGGGTTAAGGACAACCAAGGAGAAGAACACCAAGAAATAACTATGTGTTTGGAGTCATTCAATATGTTAATTATTTTTAAAATTAATTACATTTTAAAATTTGAAAACCTGGTTGAATTTTTTTAAAATAATCGAATAATAAAATCAAATTTAGACAATATCTAGTTAAAAGAAAAAAAATCTCTAAGAAGAGATAATCAAAAGGTTGAATCTCCGACATCATTTTTAAATGGAAAACATCGTAGAAAATAAAAAATCTATATTGTAGAAGGGGGTTTCTCTTTCTTTCAAGATCTTGTAGGAGGGTTGGCTATAACTTTGTGTCTGTGCTATGTGATTTTATCGATTTGAGAAATTAAATGCAAGCATGTAGGTGAGACCATTATTTGGATTTGTGGGGTTTGATTCTATCTATTTGTGAATTCGGTATTTATACTCATAGTTCAAGAAACAAAATAAAATTATGCATTCTTTCTAGTTGTGTGAAACTCACCATGTTTCCATAATTTATGTTAAAAATTCCATGTATGACCTTTGTACCAAGTGTACCCACTCTGATTTTATAGGAGACATTTTGCTTCTATGGAAACATTTTTTTTTCATTGCATCTGCTTCCTTTTTTTTTTTTTTTTTTATGTGAGAGAAATAATTTTCAACCACTTCATTTAAATCCAAGTTAGTCAATTGGTCCTTTGAATTTATATTAATATGGGCTTCTATTTAACCTTTTTCAAATTTGGATGAGCGTTAAATGGTATAATAGCCTATACATAAAGATGAACAAACTACTATAAATTAGACTAATTAATTAAAAAAATAGATAAATGAATAATTTAAATTAAAATTTTGAGTTATTCTATATAAAGCACATTCAAAAGAGTGATTTGATTACAACAATAAAAAAGGAGATAATAATTAGCTTATCTACAAATGTGTATTCACATATAAGATATGTAGAGGTGGAAATAGGTTAGAACAAGATCACAATGTAGGTGTCAGATTATAGAATATTTATTCTAGAGGCCTATATGCTTGTGTCAGCCTTAAGACACTTGCACCAATGTAGGAGTCCTGATGTCAATGAATCTATCCAATATAGAATATTCATTGTATTATCAATTGACCAACTAGAGCTTTTCATGTTTTACATCACCTTCCTATTGATATATTTTATCTGTGCACACAAGATTTAGATGATTGTTCATAGATAAATATGTATCTCTTCACCTTATGTAATTTTACCTAAAAAATAGGGGTTAGTGGGTTCACAATGTCAATCTAACATTAAGGACCCCTCTATCAATAAATGTTGTGTTCACAGTTAATAATATGAAGAGGGCCTTAGACATACGTACTTCTCCAAAACTATGCAATATACTATATTCAAGGGCATGCCGTGATCTATATTTTAACTTGACAAATACTAATCATTGTTTTATATTTGAGTGCTTTAGACTTGAAATATGACTACTAATATGAAAATATGGACTTGAATAAGGTATTAAAAATTAGTTCTGCAATCATTTGAGTGAGCTTGAATAGGTTATTTCTCAGTGTTTACTTGATGAATAATGAATTGGATTAGATTTGTAATTTCCATTTGGATGAATTTTCAAGATTGGAAACTTGATAATAATCAAGAAATTTTACATTGACACAAGTGTCTCTATGTGGGACACAAGTGTCGAGTAGGCTAGGAAGTTGTCAAGGGTCATATATATATATATATATATATATATATATATGTATATATATATATATGTATATATATATATATGTATATATATATATATGTATATATATATATATGTATATATATATATATATGTATATATATATATATATGTATATATATATATATGTATGTATATATATATGTGTGTATATATATATATATGTATATATATATATATATGTGTGTGTGTGTATATATATGTATATGTATATATATATATATGTGTGTGTGTGTGTGTGTGTATATGTATATATATATGTATATGTATATATATATGTATATGTATATGTATGTATATATATATATATATGTATATGTATATGTATATATATATATATATGTATATGTATATATATATGTATATGTATATATATGTATATATATATATATGTATATATATATGTATATATATGTGTGTATATATATATGTGTGTGTATATATATATGTGTGTATATATATATATATGTATATATATATATATATATATGTATATATATATATATGTATATATATATATATATATATATATATATATGTATATATATATATATATATATGTATATATATATGTATGTATATATGTATATATATATGTATGTATATATATATATATATATATATGTATGTATGTATATACATGTACATGTACATACATACATATGCGTGTGTGTGTGTGTGTGTGTGTGTGTGTGTGTGCGTGCGTGCGTGCGTATATAGAGACACACACACACACACACACACACAAGGTTTTAAGATTTCTTTTTATTGGATGAGATCTTGGTCATTAAAAATTATAAGGTTAGAGCATAAGATATATATTTAGGCATAATGAGATAGTAAATACAAGCCAGCGAGGTCTACAATTGAAAGGTATAGCCCTTATATCTATTTATCAAGTATATAAGATTTAGATGTTATATAAATTATATTCACACATGTATGTAAAACACACATTACCTATCTTTAAGCTCTGGTGAATTTGATTGCTTGTGTATGACTTATAACCAACAACATGTAACAATAAAAATCAATGCATATAATCCAAATTTTGACATAATTTAAATGATTTAAAAGAATTATAGCAAGGAAGGAATAAACAGGTGTCTATATGCAACCATGTACCCCCTTGGTACTTTGACTTGGTAAATGTTCTTCCCTATGAAGCATTAGAGCTAAAAGAGGTTCAAATTGAACCTTGGATGTTTGAAGATGAAGATAGGAAGGTAATTATTCCCCCTATATGGTTTAATGGTGAGTTATGACATAACCATTAAGATCATTGAATCTTAGTTACACAACTCAAGTGACATTACAATAGAAACCAAGTTAAATAGTATAACCATCTCAATCTGTAAAATGGAAGTAATGTTAGGTTATTGAGAGTACTGAATCTTAACCACACTACTAAAATTAACTAACTTATACAGATAGGAAAGGCTCAAAATAGTGATTCTTAGTGAAAATAATTATTCTTGGTAAATATTTAGTGCTTATAGGTAAATATTTTTTAACAAGTTTGAATATGTATTTATAATTTTTTGTGCACTTGCATGGAACATTCATATTTAATGTGTCTCAAGCTGAATTATGTGTCAAAATTATACTATGCTTTGTAACTATGTTTAATATATGTTATAAGTATTTAAAAAATTATCTCAAATATATAAAAAAATATTTGTAATGTGTATAGGATTCTAGTCCAAGTATATACTGAATCATGTCAACTATATTTAATTATGTCAATCATGAAAACTATGTATGTGTGGAGTCCTGTCTCTATGAGATGCCACCACTAATATTCCCCCATGTTTTAGGTGAGGAGAATATAATTTGGTAGTTACCTTACCTTAAAAGGATAAGATATCTATATAATCTATGCATGAATCATGTATCATATAATCTAGTAGCACATGTAAGTATATGTGTTAATGAATCTTGTAGTATGTGATTATAACTACTCTTAAGATGTATTATATGGATCCTAAAAACATATATAAAATAACATTAAAATCTCAACAAATACTTAGGAATACACATAAGATCTTCCAATGTCACATAAAAATGGGTTTAAGGAGAGCTCAAACAAAGGGCATATTAAAATGCTGCATAATTGAAAGAATGGCATATTCAAATGTCCAAATAGAATGATAAAACAACATATACATATAGTGGCATCAAGTTATATAAGCAAGGAACATACTCAAATTATCCACAATAAATATAATAGAAAAAAATATAAAGACACTCAAGGAAGTGACAATATGAATAAATGAAGTATAAGAAACCAACATAAGCATATTATATTAGTTCTTGCATATATGTGTTAAAAAAAATTCATGTAATATAGCATATCAAGTACATTATGAAATATGTAATGAAAACTATAGACATGTGTAAGAATTAGTATATAAGTTCATTATGATAATGTAGAAGTGATCATAAATTAATGTAACATATATCAATCATGATCAAGGAAGTGGATGCCCCCAATATAGTCTATCACATGGTAAGATGAAAGGTCCAACATACGTATGTGTATGTATAAGGTATTTGGTGTATGTCTATATCACACTCAAGTATGTGTGATACATATGTGTATCTATAAAAGAAACTATATGCTATCTACTAACATAAATTAAACAACATAGATTCCAAGGAGCTAGTAAACATGTGAATAATGAATATTTTTGTATTTTATTGAATATTTTAAAAATAAAATACTAACCTAAGATCCCATCTAATGGATGCTCATAGGTATCTCCAAACTCAAAATATGTTAAATCTAATTGGTGATACTGCCAAGTAGCATGTATTGCTGTTACATATGGAACTATATAATGTGTTGCCCTCTACTATGCCTCATAGGACTTTGTGGTTATGAATAGGTATATAAGGTGTACTGGTTCATGGAACCCATTACTTATTTCTCTATTTTTTTTTATGTAACTATAATTAAAACATGCTTGTTTTCTCTTGAAGAGTTTGAAAATTTACAATCTATCTAATGATATCAAGTTGAGGACCAAAGGCTACAAGGAGTGGTAAATGAAGAACATTTATTGAATTAAATGTGTCATATATGTGAACAGTATAACTAGAAATTGTATCATGTTCATTTTTTAAAATTTTACTTCATATTTTTCTTTAAGATATATTTTTCTTTATTGCTAGTAAACTTGATTTTCCAAGTTTAGCATTATGTTAAGTACAAATTGAATAATATGTAGTAAAATATAGCATGATTTGGATACAACTATGACATTCCATTGAATATATCCAAAACAAAAATTGGATGCATTAGGTTTATGCACATGCTCCATGCCATATTCTAGATATGCAAATATTTTCTAGGTACATATATTGAATTCACAACTTGGGTCAACTATGATATTTTAACCTTCATTTTCATTTATGCAAGGTTCAAAGATTTTATGATTTGAGGATTGATTTTTAACTGATTCATATGAAGGTACATATGCAACATTATCATAATGATGCATGTATTTATTTTTTTGTAAATGTCCGTTGTGTACCTATTCTTGTTTCAAAATTTCATTTTCTTATTCCATTTGTGTATTTTCCTTGGACCTTTTTCCAATTATAGGTTCTTTATATTTTGAATTAACATAATCAATATGCATTTATAAATGATTTACATTAGTATTTCCAATATATCCTAAGGCTTGATGATCATTATGATCAACTTTTTTAGATAGGATGAGTGATGACTGGTGTATGTTTTCTCGTTCCTTGACCATGATAAGAAAGTGTTGTAAATATTATTGTGTAAAACCAAATTGTTTTGAAATATAAGCATCATTATTAATTTTATTTTACAGGGTAAAAATAGGTTTTGGAAGGCCTTGAAACCATGATTATAAAAGATTTAAATTTTAAGCTTGAATGAGATGCCATAATAGGTGGCTCATATGGAAGCAAATAATAAACATGTAGCTAAACCATAACCCTGCCAAAAAGAGACACCCTACCTACAACAAAAACCTAGACAAAAATAGAGTCTTCTACAAAACTTATGTCTCTATGAAACCAAAACACAACCTCTACACGACCACTATGAAATCACAACATAAGCTATGTCAATAATGAGAATAATTATTGAGAGGTAGGTTTTTATCTGTTTCATCTTGATCAATTTTTAACATTTTTTTGTCTAGCTCTAACTTTTAACATTTTTCATGCTCTAAATTTTAATATTTTCAACTATTTTTGCTTTGAATTATCCTTGGGTAACCATATTCTCTATTTTGGCACTTGTGTTTTAGTAAAGGTACTCATAATGTGAATGGGTTTCTTGAGTGATGTATTTATTATATGATCACAACTATCAATTATAATTTGTATTTTATGCTCAAAGGTAAAAACCAATATATATATATATATATATATATATATATATATATATATATATATATATATATATATATATATATATATATATATATATATATATATATATATATATATATATATATATATAAAATGCCCATGCATTCTATGATATGCATAATATTATTTTGATTTATTTATAGGATGTAGAGGACGTAGCTTTATCACTTGTTTTAGAGAATTTATTATAGATTTTCACTTGAATTCTTCATAACCTTTGGTATAATATTTTAATCACTTATTTTAGATTTAATATATTCTAGCTTTTCATATGGATATGAAACCTTGTTGGGCATAAAATTTCTAAATAAAGACGAAAATACATTATTAACAGTAACATATTTATGATTTTATGGGTATGAAATTTGATTTTATAATAATATGATATTTAAATTGAAATTATTTTTTAAGCCTTTGATGAAGTTTCTCATAGTGATGATTTTATATTTTAAGACTTGATAAATAAATCTATGTATTTTGGATTGAATATGCATACACACACCATATAGAGGAGATGTGGGAGGTGGAGGGGTTTTAGGAAGGATATATTGATTACGTTCAAATGAAACCATAAATGAGCCATCTTACCCATTGAAAAAGTGATAAATTAGACCGGGTTAGAGGAATGGCAGCTATCACCCTCCTTATGGTGAGGAAGAAGATGATCAATGTTATTGTAATCAACATTGTAAAGAGATATTAAATTTTGGTATTTTATAAATCAGTCTCTTTATATTGACAAATTTGGTTACTCTATTTTATTTATTTATAAATATATTAAGAAATAAAAAGTATGTATTACCATCATATATTTTGAAAGGAAATAATTACTAGATGTATCCATATTAAACATGATAAATGTAACGAAATTAGAAAGATAATTCAAAATAATAGATTAATATATCACAAAATTAATAAGATAATAAGTAGATCTGCAATAATAATTGGTGAAAGAGAATAATACTTGAACATTATGACTAAGGCACTTCAAGGGGTAAACCTCCACAATAATCCAATAAGAACAAATTTCTCAATATCGTGATAAATGAATAACCACTACCCCTATATATATTATACTTATCCATGATTATTCCATATGCCAACCATACTAAGAATATTAAGAAATGAAATAATATAATATGAATATATGTATGCCATGAGTCAACTACACATATCACTAGACATGGTTTAGGTTAAGAGCATAACATGTCCTTCCCCTTCAAAAAAAATGTTGAATTAAACTAGGATATTTCAACAAGAATGCTTCATCCTCCTATGTTTCATATTTAGAATGCAGGTTCTTCTATTTTACCAAATACTCAATTACTCTATTTCATAGTTACTTAGTGCACATGTGCAGGATCTCTTCAGGCTCTTAAATGGTTCAAACTTCTTCATAAAATTAATGTAACTCAATATGAAGGAAAATTTGTGTTAAATTACCTTATTTAGGAAAGATACATAGAATATTAGATGTATACAAGTGGATGGGGTAAACTCTAGCTTGTAAGCCATATTAGTAATTTTCTTCAAGATCTAATAAGGCCTATAATACTTAGTTGAAATATGTCTACTTATATGGATAGTAACACATAAAAATCCAATTACCCATTGCAAAATCTTGATCACATTGGTGTTGATCTACTTGCTACTTCATACTATTTTATGTTAATTTTAAATTCTCTCTCAAATTAACTAGTACCCCATATCGATGGTGAATGTGTTCCTCAACAACTCAAAGATTAGGGTTAACCATCAAGGATAAAGTGATAGATGGAGTTTGATACCCATATAATGCCACAAAGGGAGATATTTTGGATTTTTTTTGAAAAGAAGTGTTATACCACCATTTAACAAGTGGAAATCAATGAACTCCTTTGTCTTGTTTGTTATAAATAAAATAATTAAGATACTCTTCAAAAAATTTATTGACTAACTCTATTTGTCCACCATATTAAGGATGATAGGAAAAGCTATGATCTAACTGGTTATCTAAACAAATAAATAATTTAGTGTAAAAATAACAAGTAAATATGAAATCTCAGTCACTTATAATGATATTTAGAGTACTATGTAATTTCTAAATTATATTGAGAAAAGTAGTATCTTATTATGATGCACATTTATAGCGTTGGAAATATGAAAAATATAATGTAGATCAACACACCACAATATATATTTGTGGGCTAAATGTTAAAATATTAAATATATGCATAAATAAAATAATACCTGTAAGGTAGGGAAACACCATACAATATTCCTTTATGAAGGAATAACTCCAAAATGTCTCTTTGAGGGGACAACCTCCAATATAGTTATAAAAAATAGAAGACTCATGACTTACTTGGTTCATTTACAATGATATTCACTTCCTTTATATAGAACTCTATATAATTAGCAATGGATGGGTAACCTCCTAATCCTAATGTAGGTAGATCATTACCCAATGCATTAATTTAGTAAGTTACTAATTTATTATAATCTATTGGACCCATATAATTAAGAGGGATTTGTGACACATGTTAACATTCCCATCAACCCATATACATTAATATATCATATCGCTAATTACATAACATTCCTTCCCTCATTGACATGTTTCATCCCTTAAACATAAGAAAAAACCAAATAATGAGTGTGATTCAAATAATTTCAAACTTATCTCCATCTCCATTAACTAACAAACCATATGTGATCTTCATAGGTGATATCTCTCCAACCTTGTTTATAAATTCCATTATGCTACTCTAATTCCATTTATTATCATAACTATACTACCTTGGTGTCCATGTATAATTATTCCTCCTTTCATTCCATGTACCATATTCCACTATGATACTCTAATTCCATTCATGACCATAGGGGTTATTCTTCCATGCATATTCATAATTTTTTACCCACTAATTCCATGTTTCATAGGCAATTGAATTAAGTTGATTCAATACCTAACCATATTAGTTCTTATTTGGCTTCCATGCCTAGCCAGAGTGATTAGTACTCTTATTTCATGTATATCCAAAGTGATTGTTGTTACGACACTCTCACATGGCTCCACAATTGTTTTGTCTTATGATGATGTGGGTGTCTATATACCACAAGGTTTTCTAATACTTGGACCTTATCTACCTTTTCTTTTTCCTCTTTAATCTTTTTCTTTAGTGGTTCTTTTATCTTTTGAGTAGATGAAGTGTTCTTCTATACTTGTATTATTTCTTCATATGTGTCATCATTTGAATCTTCCTCATGTTCCTTGTCACCTATTTCTATCTCATTCTCATCCTCTACCTTGGCTATTGTTTTTCCCTTTCCAACTATGATATCCTATAAAGTGGCCTTCTTTATCCTATAATAAAAATTCATAAACTAGTAAATTTTGTATACATGAAAAAATAATTATAATCAATGAGTTCTACAAATATTGTCCATATTTGATATGTCAATTGTTAATATAAATTTCTCTCAATTGCTAGTTCTATGTCTTTGATTTGAATAGTTTCATTGAATTTTGGGTTGCATTTTCTAATCACAGGGTTTCTAATTTGTGTATGTGCTAGATTTGTTGGAAGATCTTGGGTTTTGCTTCACTTCATTTTGCATTGTATTCATATGTGTAGATGCTATTTTTTATAGTAGTAAATACTTAAAATCAAATCATAAAAATATGAAAGCAAAACATATTTGTCCATAGTGAGATTCAAATATTTAAAAACATTAATATTATAGGCATCTATTTTAGCCTCCTTGGTATTCTTTTCTTGAACATGTAGATTTGAGCCACATCCATGTTGACTAAATTATACTTGTTGTTAGAGTTTATGAAAATAATGCCATTCTTCTTTTGAATGTATCCAAGAAACTAAAAAATTGAATTTGATTTTTATTGCATGGAATGAGAATGCAATACATCAATATTCATTATCAATGCATATGTATCCAAAGCTATTTTCAATAATATGGTAAATAACTTGTTGTGAATGGTGTTAACCAAATGATAAAAATTTTAACACTATGATACTGGTGTAATAGAAAAGGTTACCCCAAACAATCTAATAAAATAATGTAAAATAACGTATTCATTACATTCTATTATGCTAACATTCCCCCAATTATTAACTTCTTAAATTTTTTATAAATATCATATTTTCTGATACTAGACCCCCCTTATTTCAAACATTAAAAAAAAAATCACTCTTTGCATAGCCTACTAAAATTTAAGGTGGCATGCCATCTTTGTGGCTTCATGGTCTTTATGAAACATTTGTTTTTCCTTGCAAGATTACCACAAACCTAGAAGTGACAGGAGTACATCTCTCTGTTAACACCTTCGAGGGCTTCTTGGATTACCAAGAACCTCTGTGGTTTTCTATTTGCAGGTTGACCATGAACCTGAAGGTGACAAGAGGTCTAAAATTTTTTATACACTTTGATGGTTTCTTATATTTCTACAAACCCTTTTCCAAGAATTAATTACTACTTTAGTGCTTTTTCTCTTGACACTATTATTCATTAGGAGGTACCTAACTAAAAAATAATGCTTAGTATTTTTTATTGAAAACCATAGTTCATAATAAAACCACATCACACACAACATAAAAAAAAACACACTAAAAAATATCTCCATGACAATGATGCAACCCTATTCTAGGCAACTCATGAGAGGAGACCAATTGTCCTCCAACCTACATGTATCATCTAGCCTCTAGTAATGTGTTACTACATGTTTCACAGTAAGAGATGTGAAGTGAAGGAAACCTCATTAGCTAACTCTTCACTTTCATCAGTATCTGGTAGATCTTATACTTGAGCAAAATTAGTATCACTAGGCCTAACTTTTCCTTTGAGAACATCTTTCACTCAATCAAGATAGTCTCATGATGTATGAGCTTTATTCTTACAGTAGTGGAATTTTATGTCTCTTTTATCAATATTGGACATTTTATGAAAATTTCAAGAATAATGTGCATTCTTGTATTACAAAATACCTTCATCTTTTTCAAGTATATATGAAACCATGAAACTTTGATGCTCAATTGATAACCAAAAGGATATATATACAGAGATCAATCAGTTAAAAACCTATAACTACCAATCAATCTCCTAACTATTACACCACAGTAATGACACCTAAACACCTAATCATTATGTAAACTAAACACTGAATAGTGCTATAACAAAAGTAAACTAAATAACTAACTAAAAAATATAATATAATATTAACTAGTTACACTAAGATTTTACCTTTATTACATTATTTTTACAAATATAACCCCAAAATAGATCAAATTTCACCTTGCCAAAAGACTTGGTGAGTATATCTACTTGGTGAGATAGTTCAAGACTTATTATTTGATGTAATAACACTAAACCTCAATGTGTTTGGTTTGTTCATGAAATACTGGATTATTCACAAGCTTAACACACCTTTATTGTCACAAAATATAATTGGTAATTCATCTTTAGGGATCTCTATATTAGACAAAATGTGACGTATCCATATAGGTTTGCACATAGATCCTTGTGTGGTGTGATACTCTGCCTCCATGGATGAGAGAGTAATGACTAATTGATTCTTGTTGTTCCACAAAATGGGTCCATATTCGAGATGAAAAATATATCATAAAGTAGATTTACTATAATCAATAGATCCAACATAGTTTGAGTTAGTGTATCCCTACAAGAATAACAGACTATTCTTCTTGTATTTTAGACCATACTCATGTGTATGTCAGACATATCTTAAAACATGTTTTGATACAACCCAATGAAATTTCTTCAATTCCTGCATAAATACAAAAATATAGTTCACAACAAAACATATATCTAGTCCACCATAGGTCAAGTAGATGAGACTCCCAATGAGCTATCTATAGAGAGGTGCATCCACTTGAGGGGAATCCTATAATTGAGAGAGTTGTAAACCTTTCTCCATCGATGTTGAAAGAGGTTTAAAATATAACATTCTATACTTTTCTAGGAGTGCCTTAGCATATTTCATCTAGGAGATAAATATGTGATTTTATTTTTTCCATATCTCCAATCCAAGATAGTAATGTAGTAGCCCAAAATAAGTCATGTCAAAGGATTTCTTTAGGTCATTCTTTACTACATCAATAAGATCATCTTAACTACTAGTGATCGTAAGATCATCCATATACAAAACAAGAATGATAATATGTGTACCTACCTTCTTGATATACAAATTTGAATCATTTTCATCAGGTGATTATCTATTTTTATGTACCATGCTTGAGGTGTGTGTTTAAGTCCATAAAGTGACTTAACTAGATGACATACCTTTTTTGGATGTTTGTCATCGATGAAACCTTTGGTTGGGTCATGTATACTTCTTTTATCATATCACCATTTAGGAAAGCACTCTTAATGTCCATCTACTAAAGTTTCCATCCATAGTGTGCTACCAGTGTACAAACAATTTTGATGGTCTTGATCTTTGTAGTGGGTGCAAAGGTCTCCTCATAATCAATGCCTTCTTGCTGAGCATAACCCTTTACAACATGTCTTGATTTTTATGTGTTGATGGATCCATCTGTCTTGTACTTTGTTTTTAAAATCAACCTTTAACTAATGGATTTCATCCCTATAGGTAGATCAATAAGTTTGTTCTATTTTTTATGAGGGCATCATATTGAGCATCCATGGCTTTCTTCGATTAAGGTTGACTTAAGGCCTCTCTAACTATCTTTGGTTAAGTGCTGTCAACTACTAAACTTATGAGTGCAATATTGACTTCATGTCTCACCTATCTTCTTGTTCAAACTCTTGATGAAGTACTTAGATGAGAGCTTGGGTGTAAGTCTTTAATTATGGAATCTAACCATTTAAGACGTCAATGTGGTTACTAATTTGATGAATAATTACCTTGTAGATTACCAAGATCAATGAACAATTCTCCTTGTTATATCTCACCTTCTTCATGTTTATCATTTAACTATGGGAAAAATCTATGCACGGTGGTCCAGTCTGTCTCCTTCTGTGTCAATGAGTCAAATGATGATTCATCATAGACCACATCATGACTTTCATAAATATTCTTTATCTCAAGATCCATGAGATGGTATGCTTTGAAGGTAGTGTTATACCCCAAGAAAATACATTGAAGGGTCTTTGGTTTTATCTTTCTCTTTTCATCTAGGTCATGCATATAAGAAGTAAAACCAAATACTCTAAGATGGAAAATCAATGATTTACAACCACTCCATACCTCTTTCAGTGTTCTATTTAGCAATATATTTGTTGGTCCTTTACTGAGAAGATAGACAACCATTTGTACTACTTTTGCTTAGAATTATGTGGTCATTTTTATAGTAGATAAAATGCAAAGAGCCATATCCATGACTGAGTGATTACATTATTATGCTATTCCATTTTGTTTAGGCATATATGGAGTAGTTAGGTGCTGCTTGATGCCATGTTGCTTCAAGAATGCCAAGAACTCTTTTGATGTGAATTTCCCCCCTCAAATTGAGTGAAGGAGTTGAAGTCACTTCTCAGACTATGTAACAACATGCTAATGGAAGGCCTTGAAATGTGAAAGGACTTCACTCTTATTTTTGAGAAAGAACACCCAAGTCTTGCGAGACAATTCATTTACAAATAATTGAAAGTACTTGAATCCTCAAAGGGATGCTTTCAGGGGTCCACACAGATGAATATGCACCATAGCAAGTCATTCCTTGGCATGAGAATAACTTGGCTTGAATGGAACCTGATATTGTTTACCCATAAGACAACCAAAACATATCGTCAAAGAATGGGAAAGCTAAGGAATTCCATGTACAATTACCTTAGAACTAACTTGGAAGATGGGACTAAAAGACAGATGCCCATAACAATTATGCCAAAGTGTAGTAGATTCTATCATAGAGGTAGTGAGTGTAACTTCACTAGTTGATATTATATCTAAGACAAATAACCAATACTTAAAGAATGCTTTAGTAAGAACCTAACCTTCTCAAGAAATGAGATAGGATTTGAATACTTGTTCGACTAGAAAATATACTCTTATCTTGTGATTCAAAAGCTGATTGATAGATAAGACATTTGTTGTCAACTAGGGACATAGATCACCTTTGTGAGAACACAATGTCTTTTCCCAAGAGGAATGGTGACACATGTAATTCCTTATACAACATACTCTTTATCATCATCAATTCAAACTTGATCTCTAGTTGGGTGAGTTATTATCTAATCAAAGAGTTCCTCACATCCAGCCATGTGCTTGTTGGTACCAGAGTCTATTAACCAAAATTTACTCTCTACTATCAAGGTTTGGGATACTAGTACAAGCTCATCATGGAATCCATATGCTGATTCTTCTATCATTTCATCATCAAATGGATTTTCCTCTTGCTTTTATGCTGCTACATTGCCTTTCTACTTCCATTATAGACGATGTCTCTTATATTTTTGTGAATCTTCTTTGGAAGAGCCCTCTTGACTAGATTGGTCTTGAGCCAAGGCATTATACTAGTAATGATCAGTATTGTGCATGTGGGTTTTGAAAATGTAAGACCACCACTTGAGCTTCTCAATATTCTATTATTATTGATGTTTTTATGGCTACTTCAATGGTCATTTATTGACTTTTGGACCCCATTACTTGGAGATCAGGGCTTTATCCTCAAATTATTCATGCAAAGATTGAATTGCTTCCTCTTATTGAAGCAAATTGACCAATTATTTGAAAGACACTACTTTCTTGGTAATGTTGAGTATTATAATGAATGTGCAAAACTAAAATGGGAGAGCTCTCAATGTGATTGGAACCAACATCTTGTCCTTGATCATTTCTCCAAACGTAACAAGTTATTCTTATAGTTTTACAAATCAGCATAATAACTCCTCAACCTTTTTACTTGATTTCATATTGAGTGTATGAAGAAGTGATTACAGATGCAAGATTTTGTCTAGTTCTTTACCTCATAAATTATGGATAAAATTTCCCATGCATCTTTCTATGTCTATGCATCACAAACATGTGGTTGAATTTCATTAGTAATATTGATAGTTATCAACATGAGCACTTTTGCATCTAACTTATCAAACTTATTTTACTCATCAAGTCTAGTAGGATGGTTCACTGTTCTAGTGATGATTCCCCATAATTATTCAAATTAAAGAATCGTTCACATCTTCATCTTCCAAGTGGAAAAATTAGGCCCTTTCAAGAGTTGGGCATCTGATAATAGCACTTGGGTGAAAACATTTTCTAAATATTTTATTACTTTAATTTTGAAAAGTAATTACAAGCTAAAATAGGAATTTATTGTTTCAATGTTTTAAAACTTCTATATTTGAAGAATGTACCTTACAATAATGTTGCCTTCTTACATGACACCATCTTAGGCTTGTGCTTTGGATGCTCACAGATCAAACTTGGCTTCATAGTGTTTCACCAACTTTTTATTTGTTTCACCATGTTCAATTTAAGGCATAGAGACCAAAAAACAAGTGGTAGTCCATGTAATAGCTTATTGGTTGCTAAGTGACTACTATGTGATGATCAGATTTTGGGTTACACTTTGATATATGCTTCCAACAGACTTGCACCTTGCCACCTTAAGCTTGGTTGTATTACACTTTACCTTCATGCTAATTCACATGGTTTTATTTACTATCATAGGCTATTTGGCTTCAATTAGAATAATCAAACTTTTCCAAGCATCTTTCTTCATATAATTTTTGCTCACACTTGTGCTGCTACACTTTCTTAGGCATCACTAGTTTTCACTTGTCATTGGTAGCTATAGACTCTACTCCTTTGTTGGTTTCCATTCTTAAGACTTCACTTCATCTTCTAAAATTAGGAAAATGAAAGGTTGTTTGTGCTTTGCTCTTACACTCTTTCTCAACACTTTTTCTATGTCAAATTTTCTCCTAACTTTGAACTGTAGGTTTCCATGTCTTCTTTTCCAAGTCATTGCTACTGCTCTGATACCAGAGTGTGAAACCATGAAACTTTGATGTTTAATTGATATCCAAAAGGATGTATATGTACAAAAATTAGTCAGTTACAAACCTATAACTATGAATCAATTTGCTAACTACTATGCCACTATAATGACACCTAATCACTATGCAAACTAAACACTAACAAATGTTATAACAAAAGTAAACTAAATATATAACTAATTAATGTAATAGATTATTAATTTGTTATGATAATAGTATCCTTTTATCCTATGTGTTTATTGTTACAATCATATCATCAAGAGATCGTGATGGAATTTGGCTAAGAGTAAATACAATATTGTTATATTTGTATGATAGAATATTTAATAGTATAGCTTTTGCATCCTGATCTTTGATTTTAGTTTTTACATCACCAAGTTACTAATAATATATCTCAAATTATTTATATGGCCAAACATAGTAATTGCATCATCCATTTTTAATCTATATAACTACATTTTCAATGAAAATTAAGCATTTACCACTTTTGCACCAAACAGGGTGTTGAGCATATTCCAAATTTCCTTGGATGATTTTTCTAAATCCATATGATGTAACTCAGAATATAAATGCACAAGGCCAATAATAGATTTCATTTTATCATCTCTTGTTTTCCACTCTAATAATTTACTTGCATTAATGGGTTGTTTCTCATCCCCATTTATTTTACTGCATGAAATTTTATGTATCAATTGCATTTATATTTAACCTTCCATGTATGAAAGTTTAAACCAAGATATCTCTCTATAGTAATTTCCATTTTGAAACATTGAGACATAGCTCAATATAGTAAAAGGAAGAAACTAAGAAAAAATACCAGGACTGAAATGTTGTGGAATGATGTAGCCTCCTAGCATGCATTAACTAATAAAATTAGCAAAATAAAAATGGTCTTCAAAAGATCCTTACTATGCTACAGGTATTCATGATGGTAGTGCTATTTAGGAAAGCTACCTTGGTTGCAGACTACTACATGATGCTTTCAAACTCTTGCTATTTCTATGATACCACATTGACCTCTGGTCATAACTTTGTATGTTTTTATCTTTCAACACATTAATCCTTAACATCATGCGCAATGCTTAGTTCAGAAGTTATGGAGTGCATATCATGCGCAATGGTTATGCTAGTCTCATATGTCTCCTTCACTACTATGCACCTTGCATATGTTACACAATTATTTAATGTACTTATCTATAAATCATTTAACCTATAAGCTCTTCAACATAGGTATGAATCCACACCTTGGATGTTAGAAGCTTTGATACCAATTGTTTCATAGAGTGAGAATGTAGTACCTCAATATTCATTATCAATGCATATATGCACAAAGCTATTTACCATAATATGGTAACTAACCTACTGGGAATGGTGGTAACCAAAAGATAAAGATTATAAAATGTGATACTATCACAACAAAAAAGGTTACACCAAATAGAAATAATGTAAAACAACCTATTCATTACATCTGTATATGCTAACAATTTCCTTAGAGCTAAACTATTTGAACCTTTATTACCCAATCCTTTTTCTTCCTCTTAAATATCATCTACCTTTCCTTATAGACCATCTATCACCTCATCATCATCATCATCATCATCATCATCATCATCATCATATGTTGTTTCTTTTTCTTCTTCATCCCTTGTATCATCTTCCTCATTGCCCACATTTTATTGCTTTGTTTTTCTTCTTCATCACTTGTGTTATCTTCATCATCATTATTTTATTCCTATGATTCATTTTCCTTTTCTTTTATATCCTATTTATCAAGGAAAATGTGTTCCATTTCTTCACATGAAAACTTCCATCATTTTACTCTCAACTCATCCCACCAAAGTTATGTAGGACCATAAATAAAAGGTTTGAAATATTTTTTTGACCAAATTGATCAAACATTATTCTCTTTAAAAATTATCCACCATTCTCTAGCATCAATATCATCCTCCCCCGAAAGTACTTATAATTTCATGATTCACAAAAACTAGCATTAATGAAAAAACACCAAAATTTCAATAATTCATGTGAAACAAATCTAAATAGACCAAAAGTTTTAATTTATCTTCCATGTATTGTATTGAAACTTCATTTAAAATTTTGTGAAAAAAAATCAAAAATGGTGGCATGTAGAACGAATATATGAAAAATAATAAAATCATAATAACTAACTAGAATCATTGGAAATAATTATGAAATTTTGATTGTGCCTCTCTTGTATTATAATATAATATTATTAAAAATTTCACAAAAAAAAAAGTATATTATCCCTAAAAATTTATCATAAAACTTTAGATTTTTTAATGTGACTTACTAAAGACAATATTTAGCTCCACTAAAAATATTATGTAAAAATTCACAACTTATTGTAAGATATTAATGATTCCAAAAAACATGGGTTTTTTCCCATACAAATTACCCAAATTGAAACACTAATTCCACTTGTAATGATCCACACTTATAATAATAAACATATATAGAGTATAATGTAGATCAACCCAACATAATTGATATTAGTGGGCCAAATTCCCAAATATTCAATATATGTGGAAATATAATAATACCCTTAAGGTAAGTCAACACCATACAATACTCATTTAGGATGGAATAAATCCGCACTATCTCTTCAAGGGGACAAACTCTAATATTCTTATATCGAATAGAAGACTCAACACTTTCATCATTCATTTGTAATGATATTCACCTCAATTATATATACTTCTATATAACTAACAATAGATGGGTACTAATAATGGATGGGTAATCTCCTAATTCCTATGTAGGTTGACCATTACCCAATGCACTAATTCCATAAATTACTCATTTATACTAACATATTAGACCCATATAACTAACTAAGAGGGATGTGTTTCACATGTTAGAATATCCATCAACCCATATACATTAATATATGGTATCTCTATCTATATAACATAGATACCATACTGGCACTAAATGGTTGTGATAAGGAAAAAAAAATGAGCATACTTGATGAGTCAATCCAAAACTACCATGATAAAAATTTTAACCTCAAATTGTGGTGACCCAATAATGAAATCTATCAAAACCTCCTCCCAACATTGTCTAGAGATGGATGAATTTTGTAAAATATTTGGGGTCCTAATGGTTTAACCTTTGTTTTGTTAACATACCATGCATTCATCCACATATTTCTAGACATTTCCCTTGAGTCTTTCCCAAAAAAAATATTGATTAATTCTATTATATGTTTTCAAAAATACTAAGTGACCTCCCATTAGATATGCATGAAGTTCCTAAATGATTTTATGTTTAAAGATACAATTCTTATAAAGGTATTATGTATATTTACACCATAATGTCTTCCCATCTACATAAAGTTTTCAACTACCCAAGAACTCTATTGAAGATTTCCAATTAAATAATGGGTAAAACTATAATTATCACATTATAAACATAATTATGATAGCTAATCTTACTACATGGTTATCACAAACCCCTTAATAATCAAGATATGTAGACTACTTGGTTGGTTGAACCTCTACAAAAAATAAGCATGCCACAAATCCTTCGGTATTTTTTTTTGAGAATCTTCATCATCTAACTATAACTAACAAGTTGTGAAGATTGAAATTTTAATCCAATTAATTATAATCTTATGCCTTATGAATGGAACCTCATGAATGGTTCTTGTAAATTCATCTCAAAATAAGAAATACAATAAGAAGATACAAAACAACAATTAGTATAAGAGAAGAACACTTGAATATAATGACTAAGCCACTTTGAGTGGAAAACTCCACAATAATTCTATAACAAAAGAATTCAAAACATGGTGATAAAATACTAACCACTACCTCTTATATATACATTACATATCCATGATTATTCTATATGCTGACCATACTAAGAATATTGATAAATACAATAAAATAATATGAAGGTATGTATGCCATAATTTAACCACACATATCCATAGACACACTATAGGTTAAGGGTGTATCAATTAATTTTTTTGTAATAAGTGTAAATCTAATTTTAATATTGTAACAATTTAGAAATCATAAATCATAAATATATAATACTTATGAAAGAACTTGAGTTTTACACTAGAAGACTTAGAGGTTGGGTTCATCAAATGTTTAACCATTTTTAAAGGATGGGGGTTAAATTATATAATATCATACACAAAAAGATGAATAAAACTATTCTAAATTAGGATAAATAATTTAAAACTCAAATAAATGAATATTCTAAATTTAAATACTAAGTTACTATAAATATAAAAAGTACATTCAAAATAATAATTTGATGGCATAAACACTAGAAATAAATAATATTAGCTTATCTACAAATACAAAGTAGATATGATATATGTAGAGGTGAAAACATGTAGGAAGAAGATTATTTTGAGTGGCCAAATTATGAAAATAATTTTTTTGGAGTCCTAAACAATTGTGTGAACCTTGGGACACTTGCATTGACATAGGTGTCTTAATTTCACTGAATATGTGTAGTATAAAATGCTAACTATATTACAAAGTGACCATATTGAGCTTCTAAGGTTTTTTTTATCACCTTTCTACTGATATATATTATTTTTGTACATAGGATGTAGTGGATTTTTTATGGATAAATGCCTAGCTTTTCAGCTTAGGTCTTTGTACCTTACATAAAATGGGTTATTGGGCTCTTGAATTTGAATTGACCTTAGGAAAACCTATGTAAATGTGTGTTTCTTACATATATAATAATATAAAGAGGTCCTCATACATATGTATCTATCTCATGAGCATTGGATTGAATGTACACAAGGGGGCAATATACTATATGAAAGGGCATGAAATGATATATCTTGTAACTTGATAAATACTACTCAATGTTTTTTTTTTTAGTGTTTAAAATGTATAATATGGCTGTTCCTATGATTAATATGAAAATAAGAAAGAATATGGTAGTAGAACTCAACTGTGCAATTATTTTTATGAATCTAAATAGGTGCTTGCATGGTATTTCATATATGAATAATGAATTGACTTAGATTTGTATTTATACTATACATTTTGGAAAAATATCATGCTAGGGATCAATAAGACAAATAGGCTGACCCATATGTCCTGAAACATTTGTAATTTATATGACATTTGAGGATGAGATAATTGATAATAATTAGAACACTTGCATCAATCCAAGTGTCCCTATGTGGGATGCAAGTGTCTAGAAGGATAGGAAGCCACTAAGGATATAAATATAATAGTGTGAAAGATATATATAATGTTTTAGGAAATTTTGTCAGTACAAGATATCTTAGTCATAAGAAATTATAGAGTCAGACGATAAGATATATTTAGGTGTACTCATATAGATAATGTGAGTCTTTCAATAGTAAATAGGTATATAATTGAAGGGTAGATTCCTAATACATATTTGTCAAGTATGAAACATTGAGATGCTATATTGATTATATTATATTTTGTATAGTTTCTCACCTTCACCTCCATCCTAATTAATTATTCTCCCATTTTAGCTTCAATCATTTATAATTTTTTTTCCTTTTTGTACTTTATAGTCAAATAGACATGAAAAAAAAACATAGCCTACAAGGTAACTACCCCTCTCAAACCAAGAGGAAAATTTCTATACAAATGTTTATTTAACAAATTTAAAAAAACATTATTGCTACCCATTGTGCAAGCCAATAAAAAAAAGAAAAAAGTAAGTGAGATAAAGTTTTTTCCAATATTATTTTTTGACTCCTTTGGGTATCAAATGATGCATTCAATTTATTAGTTTTTTTAACCTTTTGAATTTAAGTGTTCTTAAACTAGTGGTATTAAATGTTGAAATAAAAATGCTGATATGTATTGGTTTGATATGCTATAAAATTTACAAAATTTTTAAAAAAAAAAAAAAAAGTAAATTAAACTAGGGTTATAGAGTGCCCATAAAAACTAAAATAGATATTACTATGAATGACAACTATAAGTGAAAACTATTTACAAATACCTAAAAACATATCTTTGTTAGAGAAAATAATTTGTAATTTATTAGGATAAGTTTGTGAAAAGTAGACATGTATGCATTGCAGCATTGCCTTGCTAATTTGGTCACATCATATTTTATTATGGTCTTAACTTTTTTATATTTTTTTTTGATAATGTGCAAGGGTTAAGTAATGAAATTTTTGTTTATGGTGTTGCATAGAATACCTACAAAAGAGAAAACCTTGGATTTTTCACAAAAAAGAAGATAATTATAAAATAAAAAATGGTGGTGATAATTAATAAAAATATTTGAACTGACTTTAGAAACCCTGAATAATTGAGAATTGCTACATAATAACCTAAATGAGCCTTAGGTTAATTCATTTCTCCCTCCTAGAGTGATTTTGCTATTCATGATTACATAATTATAAAGACTATAGCTACACTAATTAGTCAAATGATTGATAATATATTCCCATGACCTTTAATAAAAATTATTCAATCTTGGATTATGACTATTATAATGCTATAGAGATGAAATAGGAATAAGTAATACTCTTATGATATGTTTCTAGTGCAATTTCTAGAGAGATCCAATGGGAGTACAATAAGTGGTATTGATGTGGTTTTATAAGAGAATATTTGGAATAATTACTCAAACCAAATTTATGAAGTTTGTGGGAAATCCATTATGAAATATCTTAATTTGAAAAAGTGACCATTGGAGTATGAGAGGTAAGGTTGAAGTGTGGCCTTTTCCTACAAGTGCAAACTTATCCTAGAAGAACAGAGATAGTTGATACATGTCTAACATGGGCCTATGGGTTGACATGGATGAATGAAACTAAAATAAACATGTCTATATGATATTCTTAGTGCTTAAAAGACAATGAATGGTCTCTTATAATTTTTTAGTTAGCGGCATATATAATAGACCAAGTAAGCAAAAGGATGTGAGGAATACAAATTGTCAAACACATAATGTTAATGATTAGTTTTATTTGTATGTACTTAATCCCAATTTATTATAGTGATTTAAAAATTAAAATTATTAGAGTAAAGTATATTTAAATCTCAATTTGTATACGGACTTTGTGTTTAGATTCAAAGTTTGATTGTGCAAGATTTCTTAATGTAAGAAACATACAATAATGTAATTGAAGGTAATAGTTTATCAATTCTTTTTTTAATTTTCTACATTTAATTTGAAAAGAGATTAAAAAAGAGTATGGAATATAATTTCCATGTAACTATGAGATGGAAAGGTGTACATGCCCCCTTGTTAAGGAATTTGGAAAAGTGTTAAAACTATGAAAAATTAAGAGTGATCAAGTCTCAATTTGAAAATCATTGAATGCTCTTGAGTTGTAAATATTATACAATCTAGCTCTAATTTTAATATATAAAGTAATTTGTAAAATATTTTAAGGGTGCAACTAGGACCTATGGCCACTATATATTGAAATAGTACAACCATAGACATTGAGTGTCATGAAACTCTAATGTGGGCCACTCACAACTAAGAAGAATCACATTGCTATTTCAATATTCTATTAGAAACTTTGAAATTTTGAAATTATAAACTTGAGTATTTCAAAAATGCCATAGTAAAAACATTAACATGAATCAATATTATGGTCCTTGTATATTTATTTTATTGAAATTCTATTGTGAACCTATAATTCAAAATGTACAACTTTTGAACTTTAAAACTTTTGAAAACTTATGAAATAATTTCAAATTTTCAACTTTTGATCTATTTGAAACTAATAATAATCAACTACAGTGATGAATGCATGTGTATGCCATATTCCTCAATAATCTAAAAATGTTAACTCATATTTATATTTAAAAACTATATCTTTTACATACAATCCCATATTGATGCCCCTAGTTTAAGATGATAGAAATAGACTACAAGTCACATATCTAAAGCACATGTGAAAATTATAAGCATGTTATATTAATTTGAATAGTTTAATTAGATTGCATCATATTATTCTAATATAACATGAATTTGCATATGAAACATGTGTAAGATAGATATATCATTGAGGCACATAAGTAAATTATATGTATGATATAGATAATGGCACTAGATTAAGAATATTGTATATAAGTGATGCATGACATGAGTCATGACACCATATTGATAATATATAAAATGCACGACACGTTAGTAAGAAGTGATAAAAAAACAAGAAACATTATAATTTTTTTTGAATAATATTTCATGCATAAGGCCCAAAGGGCTATATAAAAGGGACATGTAAGTATCGCATGACACACACAACCAAGGTCCACACATAAATGACATGATTATGCCATACAAGTAATATTTTGAACATACAAATCTAAGGGCCACCAAAATAATCAATAAAAATCTAATCTTATCATGAAGGAAATTTATAGTGTAAAAAAATCATTTAGAAAATGAAACTAGTATAGATCCATCATATGGTTGAATGCGAATATTAAAGAGTATCATATTTTATGTAATATATAAGTATGAGTGATTTATAAATAGATTTGTATGATATGTACCTCAATATGATGAAGACATTGTGTATAGAGAAAACCTTTTAAAGTGTTATATAAAACATAAAGATACCCCCAACTTAATAAGGCTATTGGGTAATAAGGGAAGCCTAATATCAATGAATCATGTGAAAATATGTCTTGTATTACAATCAAGTACCTCATGAGAAGAATTGTGTACTGCAATATGAGATATGATATTTACTTAAAATATAATAGATGAAATATGAAATGAAGATAGAATTTTTTTATAAAATGCCTTATCACTTGATTTTGAATTTTTAAAATTATTTTCATTTTATTTATATATTTTATTTTATTATGATTTTTTTAAATATGTGTATTTTTTTTTTCAAAAATGTTTCCAATATTTGAATGCTAAAATATAATTTGAAAAAGGTGATAATAAGCAAACATTTCAAACTAGAGAAATAGGATGGATTTGAACAATCCTCAGCAAGGCGCAAACACATAGTAGAATAGTGAAGAATGCCTAATAATGTAACCTAAATGTGTGTGTAGATTTTAGTCAAATAAATATAGAGTAAAAAATTAAGATATGTAAGGATGTATGTGCTCTTCAAATGGGGATAAGACTATATATGACCATGTAGAAATGTGATATCATGTAAGTGCCATATAGTGTAAGAGATGAAATAGTAAGTGGAGTGCCATAAATATAAGTGATTTGGATTGATTGAAGTGGTTATAAATTCAAGAGGGTAAGTACCTAGAGTTAAAATTAAAACAAAGAGATAGAATTATGTTTTCATAAGGTGTATAAGAATTAATAGTGCAATAAAATAAAATAAGCTATGTACAAGGAAAATTCAAGTAGCTAATCAATGATATTAGTGATGAACATGTATGCCATACATTTCATATGATATGCAAAAATGACTTCTCTTGAAGAAGAAGTCCCAATTATATATTCCTCTTAATATTAATAAGAGCCATATGTTGTAAGAAAACCCTCATAGTCATTACTCATATGATCATGTAAACTCCTATCTTCATGTGTATGAGAAAATGTGGCAATCTTACGCTATACATGTGGTGAAGCTCTTTGAACAATCCATTGTACCTTAGGATATTTAGGCTTCTTTGTATGGTATTCATTCAAAAATATAATTCCATAATATTATTTAAAGAAAACATTCAATCATTATTATATATTAAATATAATGTAACAATTAAAATATTTAAAATTAAATATAAAGGTTCCAATACTTTTATAATTTAAAAATTGTAAATAAGGTACTTCATATCAACCATGTGTATGTTACATACAATACTTCACCTTTTAATTATAAGGGATAATCCATCAATTAAATAAATTTTTTTAAAATAAAAAATAGATAATTATTTTAATTATTATTATTTTTTCAATAATCAATTTATCAATATTTATTTATATTTAAGACAATAACAATAATTTTAACATAGGATTAATTTTAAATTTTATTTATTTTTAAATGATTAATTATTATTTGTCTACATCAAATGGCTATGAATGTGAAAATTATAATTTAGAAAAACTATTCCATTTAATTGATGCAAAAATAATATTTAATATAATATCCAATTCTAATATAAAAAGGTATTATAGCTATGGAAAATAATAATTATAAATAAAAAGTAAATAAAATATTTAACAAACTTTTCCTTCGAAACTTGATTAATTTTATTTATTCAATAAATTGAATTAAATATTTTCGATTATAATGTATTTAATAATTTAATGAATAGAAAACATTTTAAAAGTTTGTTTCAACATAGTCTAGCATCCAACTTAGAATGTATTAGTGATATTTCATCTTGAAAATAATTCTATCAATATACACTAATTATTAGCTGGCACATATACGTAAATTTCAAATTAGAAAAACAATGTCATATATATTTCCGAATAGATCATATTTAGGTTTCTTATAATTTAAAAAAAAACTAAATCAATCACTATTTTACACTTGTAGTTCATAATAAATAATCATAACTTGTACAAAAAAAACTAATTAAAAAACATACAAAATATTTGAAGTGACAAATTTATAAATTACATAGATATTATTTTTTGCATAAAAATTAAAAGATGAAATTAAAAAAAAAAAAAAAAAAAACTTTTGAAGTTTTAAGTTCCAACCAAAAGATAAATATTCATATATTTATCTTTTTTTTTAAAAAATATTGAAAAGAAAGCAATCATCTTATTAAATTAATATTGTTATATTTATACCAATACACAACCCTACTCTAATCGTAAGGGGTATCTCATTAAATCAATCCCATTACATAAAACATTAAATTTATTTAGCAAATTAAAAAGAAAAAATAAATAAAAAAAAATATGTTTCATGCTCTTAGATCAAGGAATAAACTTTGTATGAAGAAATATAATTCAAAATTAGTGTCATTCTATTTTTTTTTGTTGGCGTATGCCTTTTACTAATTATATTTTATGAGACCATTTTCTTTTGAGGTAACACTTTTACAATTATTATATTTAATAAAATCATATTTTTTTAACATTTTTTAATTAAAAATATAATATTATTATTTATGAGTTAAGAATATATTAATTGAATTTCTACATCTTTATGTACACATTAAAAATTAATTAACAAATATTAATAACATTTCTTTTCAAAACAAACTTACCATCTCTTCTTTTTAAAAACAAATCAATATTACTATCTCTTCTTTTTAAAAACAAATCAATATTATTAATGTGCAATTCAAATTCAACCAACTATGAATAATCTTAGTCCATGGAACCAAAGGAGACTTATGACATGTTCCATGTGACTAATAGGAGACCAATAACTTTTGAATGAAGCGGAAACTATAGATAAAAGTCTTACTATAATGACATCCTTATAGACACAAATAGAAATTAATATTGTTTTATGAATACCGTATACTATATGAAATTATATTGTTTTATGAATACCGTGTACTATATGCACAGGATGAGAACTCTCCATATGTGACTATTAATTTGGCAGTGCAGTCTTCACAGCATACGAATGTTGTAATTGGTATTAATTTTACAATGCAGTATTCACAGCATAGACCCAAATTCTTGACAGTATAGGCGATGAAGAATTTCAAAAAGATAAGAGTTACTCTCTTAGCATTGGGTTGAAGTTAATATATGTATTTGACGGGTTTAACCTTGAAGCAGAAGAAATGGAAAACATACCTAAATATTTATCAGTTCCTAACCCTTAATCATCACGACGTAGTATATCATGTATTAGTTTATGGGGTTAAAGTGCCACAAGGGCCAGAGTAACAGCAAACCATATGAAGAAGAAAAACATGGCATCTCACATTCCACAAATAAATTATATGGTAATATCTCGTGTATCATTCAATATCTCAAATGATATGGACAATAAAAACCATTAAGAAAAAATGCTCAAGGATAGGACCCTTTACAGAAAACAATCTACGTCTCCAGATTTTCTACAACATTCTTATAAACTACGATAAAAATTTAACTGTACATAGCATAACCAGTAATAATAATACCTTTTATAGGGATCTCTAAAATTCTTATGTTTTCTGCCCTGGCCTCTATTAAGACGCATGCAAACAGCCCACAACCAGCTGAATATGGTGTTGCAGGCCATGGCACCGGTCTATAAAAGAAGACAATCGTTGTTATTACAAATAGCAGACTAACAACAAAAAAAATTGGAATGCTAAATAATTTAATTGTCGTCTGTTAACTCTTTTGAACTCACAATGATGAAAACATACTCGTTAAGTGAAATGTCAATAGGTATAAATTCAGAATTGTTTGTAAGCAATCCTCTGAGCTGATTTTCATCGAATGAATTACACAAGTGTTTTTAAATAAAGCTCAATTTGAAATTGGAATTAATTAAAAAATTAAATAAATTAAAAATTATCTAAATTTAAATGATCTATGCAATTTTGACAATTCTTATTTAGTATTTTTAGTCTTTTAGCATGTTTTTCCACCATTAGTTTTAGTAATTTTAAAATGTACGTTTGGATGGATTAAAAAAACACTACATTTCATCCTCTACATATTAAATATATATTAACTGATGAATCAAATTCATTTCCGTTTAAAAAAAATATTTAATTGCTAAGATTTTAAAATTTTTGAAAAAATAGTAAAATTTAATTTCGGGCAATTATATGATCAGTTTTAGCCATAGAAATACGTCAAAAATAAAACATTGCTTAAAATTCAATTTTCCTGTTAGATACTATCATTTTAGTACAAATAAGAGTTCAAACAAAAATATGAGTCAAAATTTACAATCTATAAAAGTTCAGTCTCCACATCACACATTTGAAATAGATAATATGACTCGTGTTATTGTTAACAATTGAGGGAACAAATGAAGACAAGAAAGCAATGCTGTCATTTCAAGACCTGACATAAATTAACTTTAAATAACAGTCCTCTAAAACAAGAATGTGAACTACGACTGTTGTCTTAAGAAGAAAAGCTAACAACTTAAAAAGTGAATGAAAAACTTGTAGGAAAAATGACTGATGTGAATCTAGTAAATAATGTGATTCTAATATGTTTTAATCAAATCTAAAGTTGTTTAATTTCAGTCAACACAACATGGTATTAACAGAGTTCTGTTTAAAAGAATTCAATGATTCTAAGCTGTCAAATAGCATACTACTTACAAAATTAAAATAAGCCAATTCTTTATATTATTTAGAAAACAAATGCTACTTGTGTTGATGCGGGCTAGCTGAAGCAGTACCCACAAAGTGCTGCCCATGCTGCTGAGCAGAAAATAAAGAAATGTTTCGGGCAATTCTGATTTAGAAGTTTATAAATAAGACAAACAACCAGTACATTTCAAAATTTGTGAGCATTCAGATTGGTTAGGTCAACTGGGTTGAGAGCGCCAAGTTGTGAGATTGAATCTGATCAACAACACAGATAGGTTTTGATGTTTTTATTAGATAACAGTCGGTCATAACAACCGACTAGCACGTTGTGCATACTGGATACGCTCAAGACTCAGATGCTAACCTTAGACTGGAAGTTGTTCAAGTAGTTGCACACGGAACACTATTTTTAAACCTTCAAATAACTATATAACTTTATTCAATTCAAAAACCTCAATCAAACTTGCTTTTAATGTGATACTGAACTTGCTTTCATATATGGTAGATTTATATTAGATCTTTTAAATATAATATTGATACTATAAATAGTTTGGATTAAATGAATATGAAATAAATTTTTACATTTTTATATACACATTAAAATTTAGTATAAACAGTTTTCTGATGTTTAGTATAGTATCATAAATATTTACATAATAGAAAGGATTATAATTTGATTAGTGAGGATGATGGTTGTTTATAACTATCCACCAAGGTATAAATATCTCTAGACACCCAACATGAAGATTCAAATGGTTAAAGTAGGAATTGTTTTGTGGGCGATTTTGATAGTGTAGATACTCCTTACCTATAATTACTTAGCTAAAGAAGTTCACTGATTTAGATGTATGCTTACACAATATTATAAATTTGCTATATCTTTATTTTTTAAATACAAGTATGGATGATGATATTCTACATAATTCAGTGATTCTATGTAATGCCTTCAAACACACACACACACACACACACACACACACACACACACACACACACACACACACACACATCCCATGGAAAAAGGTACCTACACCATTGGTTCAATTTAATGATTATTAACATTTCTATATCCACTATGCAGTTACTTGCAAGCCAATACATCTACATTGGTCACACTTAACACTGACAATACATCCAAATCAATATATACTACATGTCAAAACATTTTTTTTCTCTTTTTAATGCTTAAATATTACAAAAGGTTACTAAATTACACATATCAAAACATTTAATATAAACTATCAATCAAATACAGAATGCAAGGCTCATTCCAAAAGATCAGGGTAAATTTTAGTGGCCGGTATAAAAATTAATTTGCATTTTTTTGGCGAATCTCTAAGTATGTATTTCAAAAGTCTAGCAAAAGCTAACAAATGGTGTTTAGGTGAGAAATTGAATGGACATGCGAATCACAATAGGACGTAGAAGCTAGATGAGCATGTGACTATACAGAAAACCTACAAACACTTTCTTCATCCCTTTCCTATTAATAAAAGTTTCGATTATAAGTATATAGGTGGATATTTATTTACATATAATGATGAATAAATTTATATTAACATTTGATGGAGTGACAAACTATATGTAACAAGACGTAAAAGCTAGACGAGCATGCAATTGTATAGAAAACTGACAAACACTTCATCCCTTTCTTACTACTAAAAGTTTTCAATTATAAATATATGGGTGGACATCTATTTACATATAATGACGAATAAATTTATATAAATATATAGTTCGTCACTCCACCAAATGTCAATCTAAACTCTATATATATATATATATATATATATATTTTGTCACTCCATCAAAAATCAATCTAAACTTATTCATCATTATATAAACAGATGTCCACACATATACTTATAATTAAAATATTTAATAATATATCATTTATTTTAAATTATAGACAAATCAATGTAAAAAAATAAATTACACTCAAATAATTTAAACGAATCTACATTATTCACCATCCCTTAAAATAACTACATGACAATTTTTACAACCAAAATATTCATAAAATAAGAAAAAAATAACCACTCAAATTTAACTTGCAAAAGATACACCCCCCTCTCGATAAAATTAAAAGATTTAAAAAATTACATGTTGAAAATGACGTGTACTATACTTTTACTTTATACAACTTTAATATTGGAAAAGTTAACTAATTTATCGCCTCAAACAACGGCAAATATAATTGAGCTGACAGATTTCTAGGAAAAGCGAATTCGGAGTAGCTGTTATATATTTGCTTTTCGATATCTTTGGAATACTTTATATGCAATAAAATAAGTCAAAAGGCTTATGCACATATCCTGGACGGCTGCACTGAGAGAAATATAACTTTTCTTCATAAATATTTACACATTCACAAACTGACAATCATTTCCATTATTTACAGGACTTGCCGGTTCGCATATCTGCGCTTGAGATTTTGGCGTGGAGGCTCCTCTTGATTTGGAACCCTCCACCTAATGCCACCTCCCTTTCAACGTGACAGCAATAGCTTTCGAAAACATTTACCGTCACTTGCAATTTGAACCCCAGAAGAAAAAGGAATTCCATCTCCAATCTATTAATTTCTTTAATGCTGAATCCTCCAAGTCTGGCATAGTATGAATTCTTGTAGTTGCTGTGCATAGACAATTGTACTATTACCATTAGTTGCTCAATTGATCAAACATAAAACATTAAATTTTGAATTGATCGAACACTGATTTGAAAGAGACAAGTCTTGGATGAATTAGGAGGCAATCATTACAGCGGTAATGACAAGTAATTCTGAATTGAGGATGGATTTGAATAAGACGGTCAATGTAAACATATGTCACTACAAATACAGAACGGCTAAAATGAATGTATTTGAAAATTCTTTCCAAATAAACCTTTAGGCTCATGTCAGGCACCTGCACTCCATTGAAGGCCTCGTACTTACGTCTGCTAAAAGTAGGAGTGCATGATTTCATGGCCGCTACTCTTTCATTTCTTCTCAAAACTCTCTCCACAAGCGATGATAAAACTGATAGCACGCACAGGACTGACGGCGGCCATATTTGTTCTACGTTTTCGAAACAATAGAGATGGGACCGAATTTTTGTTGGAGAGATTCGCCTGGTAAGAGAATCCATTACCCAGGGATGGACGTTTCTAATCTTAAAAGCACAACACACTGTGGATCTTCGCTTCCTTCATCTGGACTTAACTTTCTGCTGAAGTTCTTCAGCTTGACAGTGGCAAAGGCAGTGACAAATATATAAATAATATCATCTTTGTATGAAATAATATAAAACGACAGAGGAAATGCACCATGATATTGCCGATCTCTATCGAGTACAGCTTGTCCACCACTACCAGACATGTTCGTGCATTGCAGGTGGCTATTGCGAATCTCTATCCTTGGAAGATTGAATGAAGTGAATATTTGGGGAAAAAAAATCGCACATTGCGCAAATGCTCTTCATTTTTCTACTTTATGGTGCCGACGGCCCACATGTCTGCTAATAAAATAAGAGTATTCTGCCTTATTATTCGATGGAGCTGATAAATAATGATGGAACATGATTTACTTCATGGTGGAATATTAGATGGATTATTTAGTCCCCAAATTTATATCAGGTTTTATCTGCCCACGCAGCTTTAAAGAAGCCAACACCATATCTTTGATTCCGATCATGGTGTAGTGAATTGGATTGATCTTCAAGCACAAATCTAAGACCACTGAGACAACAACAAACACTGAAATCAAAATCACTGAATCCATCAATGTCAGATACATGAAATAGAAAGTTGTAAGTGGGACAAGTCTTTTCGAATTAATCTTCTCTATACTTTTTTGGGATGGGGTTCTTCATAGAGCCAATATTCATTAAGAGGAAGGTGAAGAGATCCAAAGTTTTTTTAGAAGTCCAATGGAGAATTAATCTCATGATAGTTGTGGGAGAAAGAAATACCTTAAAAATGAACACGTTAGTTAATTTTTCATCTTTCTAACTTATAAATGACTACTCATTGATTTTGTAGTTGACTATGCATAAGAATTATGTTTACCATGTTTTTATTTCTTCTATTGTATTTTATATTGAAACTACACTTGCTAGGTTCTTTTTTATTTTATTGTCTTTTAAGTGAAAGTGTAATAATTAATTATATATACTTACAGAGTATTTTATATATACGTTTCATTTTAACCACTTTTGTGTCTAAACTACAATCAAGAACATTTTTCATAATTGAGTGTAAGTTTAATCATAAATCATAATTGGACCTAATTTACCTGCACAACTATTTTTTTAACTCAAAATCATAATGATACATACTTGATTGGGGTAATAGATTGTATTGCATTATTAATCTTATCGAGTGCATCTTAAATTAAATCAACACTTTGCATCTATCTTAACAAGACAATTAAGTAAATACTTGATTGATGAATACAAACATTGCAAAAAACCACTATTTTTATAATTATTCATTAACCTCACTTAATCAAGCTAATCATTCCTCTAATAGAAAAATCCATGGATTTAGAATTATGATATTTTTCTAAATTCAAAATTGGAACATTACCTCACAAGCAGATGACATCACCAAAAAAATGTGAAAACAAGCAAAGGTTATGACATGTATTACACTTTACTTACAAACTCAAAATAAGTTCTTACACACTCTTCCTCTTACACCTCTCTTACACACTCCAAGTCAACCAATGACTTCACTTTTCTTCTACCATGCGTTTCACACTCTAAAGGGCTTTAAATGACATCTCTTACAATCTCTATGTATGTAATTATAGATTTGGGGATTGATCCTCAATCCTCCATCTTGAGATTAGATGAATGGTTCATAATGATTTAGGAAATCTATAAATTAGAATCTTACACCTCTCATTTCAAGAAGATTATAAATGCAAACATACTCTACCAAAATATACATAGAGATTCAACCAATTCTCATGCAAAAGCCAAGCCGAGCCAATAATAAAATTTAGATAAGGAGAGGTGCTTCCCACATGAGAAATCAAGTATTTAAAAACACTTCTACATCTACATGCTGAGCTCAACCTCTTTAGACCAATTTTTAGTCAAATATTCTAATGAGGTATAAATATTACTTTTATCTTCTAATATGTATTTATTGCTTATTTTTCATATATCTCAACCTAAAGATTAGGTTTGAGATGTTATTTATTCAAGTTCACTTTGATTTTATTCTATAATGGAATGGGTAACCTTTCTCATATTTCTAATCTACATAATAACACAACCAATAGGAGTTGAGGGGTTTGACACATCTCACAAACTCTTCTTGACCATTTGTATTCCTCTAATCATTAGAGAACCTTGAAATTAATTTATTCCACCATTTTATTTAAAATTTTATTAAAGTTTGCTATAGACCAAATAATGAATTTGTTTCTTTATAACTATGAATTCAACATAATCTTCAACAAAACTTCATATGCAGTAATGAAATCATCGAAACCATACAATTAGACCTTATTAGAAAAAAATATTCCTTATAGTGATGAAATCATATTAAGCATGCTTATAATTATTTTGAAATTGTAAGTAATTATAAAAAAATCAATTTCGCTTTGGCGAAGTCATTTTCAAACTGTGAAATCATTTTTTTACATTTTATGTTATGATTCTATTTTATGTAGGATAATAAAATTATTAAACTTGATAGTGAAATCATGTTGCATATTCATGAAATTATCTCTATGCTATTTTTTGTTTTTATTATTTTGTCCCAGCAGGGCCTAGTTAGGAAATTGAAAGCCACTATAGTAAAATATTTTTAGCATCATTTAATAAATTTTAGCTACCATTCCCAAAATCATTATACCTAGTAGCAAAAAAAATTTACTATATTTTTTCTATTTATCTACCTAGTTAAAATAATGAAATTATCAAAACTAGTAGCAAAATCATTGACCCTGGCAATGAAATCATTTTTATCAGTAGCAAAATCATTTATTGACTTTCTTATATATGTGTATAGGTTGTAGTAGAAAAACTTGGGGGGGGGGGGGGGGGGTCGAGCAACAAAATCAGCTTGGAAATTTATGAAATAAGTTATTAAAAGGTTAAGACTTAAATAAACTGTAGTTCAAGATCCTTTATTGGTTGAAAATCACATTTATCAAACTTTTAATCATTTGTGCTATAGGACCATAGCCAAAGAAGTGGTATTTTGTGTCAAACAATTCAATATTACTTCACATTTATATTTAAAAATTAAAATAAATTTTGATTTTAATTGGGTTATAAAAAACTTATTTATTTTCATGCTATTTACTTTCATTTAAGTTTACTTGTTATTTTATTTTTTTGTGGGGTCCTTTTTACACATATGCTCTCCCCTTTTGGGTGACATAGAAAAGAAAAGTTCCAATTTGTGTTTTACTATAATTTTCATTTTGAATATGTTGGGTGGAGTTCATCATCTTTTTGTAAGTCTTTAGGGGTACATTGACTTAGGTAGTCACAATTGAGAATCTTACCCAACCTTGTTTATCTAGCATGGTATGTAAATTAGGGAGTGTTTCTATTATGAATGCCTAACTTTATAGTTGTACATCATCACATGAAGAAAGCAACCCTAGGGAGTTCATTCCAATAATCAAGATAAAGGTGTGTTACTCATGAAAAGATCAATCTTTGAAAACAATATTTAACTTATTCATTGATGGACTTGTGGCATGTGCCCATCTATCATGACGTATATGGGAACCATCTAGAAATCCATATAAAATTATAAACCAAACCTAAATCTAATAGCACTTCACTGAGACACCTATAGCTAAGGTGGTTATGAAGTGACAAAGCCCTCTCATGAATGGCCTAATACTAGATTAGTTCTTATATATTTCTTTTATCATGGATCATTCATTAACATAAGGATGTATTTAGGTAATAACTCTCAAATATCACCTTATTCATATGGACATTTTGAGCAAAGGGTAGGGTTAAAATACCATTAATAATTTTAATAATTTATTTAATTAACATTTATATTTCATAATCCTTTCACAAGGTGAGTATTTCAAAGGTTCAATGGATGTGATAAAACCTCCATCAATTAATAAAATTGTCTTGTAATGTTGGTATGTTATTACTTTATTATTATTTCAAAACCTTGTTTATGCTTAAGACCAAATCAAATAAAACTAAATCCAAATCCAAACCATTTTTATACACACATAATGAGGTGTTACATTGCCAAAATTATGGATCAAACAAAGGTGGCATGTTAAAAATTGGTCTGAATACTTATACTACTTATCCAAGTCATGATGTTAGGCTACCTAATTTGAACAAATAGACTTGTCCTAATCCAAATTACCACTTCAAACCAAGATAAAAATTCTAACTTATTGTCCATGTTGTGTTTTTATGTCATTTATTTTAGTCTAAACTAAAATTCAAATCCAAGTGCCAATTTTAAATCAACCTTTTTTACATGGCCAAACCAATTCTAATTCCAAGACCAAATTTTCAATTTTAGTCAAATTGTGCCAAGACCAAATTCTTATTATAAGTCAAAATTTTAAATCTTAGTGAGAGTTTAGCATAAAATCCATGGCCATCATTGAAGGTTGTCACATATATAAACAATCATGTAAGATAATAATAACAATAGTACAAATATAAGTTGAATCACTATGGCTCTACAAAAACCTAATAAAATTGAGGTGTCTAGTGAGGGTGGTAAAAACTAGATAACTAATGTGGATCTAGTGATAATGACTAAGAAGGAGGATGCATCTAGTGATAGATTTGTAGATACTTTGGATTTTATATTACTGTCTAGATAGTCAATGGTAAATAGGGATAGGAGCATTTTAAAAAACTCAAGCATTACAAAGGAGCTTGGAGAAAGATTGATGACTGAACCTCCTCTACCAAAAAACTACAATGCAGGGGTAAGGAATGGCCAATCCCCATCACACTCAACACAAAATCTATGGATTATAAATTCTTTTCAAGTTGAGATTGGGTCAACAAGAACATGGAAACAAGGGAAGGTTAATGCCATATTTTTTGAGGTAAATACAAATTGTAAATTGGATGGAAGATCATTTTTTGAAGCTGTAGGAGGACATAAGAGTCTTGTTATGATTATAGTGAAGGAAATACTAGTTTTTCTCTATGATAAAAAAGAGATTGAAGTTATTATTGAGAGGGAAGAATCATTAAATGTGTAGGGAATAATTTGTAAATTTGAAGGGTTGTGATCAACTCTGCCAGTATTACATGAGTGGATCTCATCCCAATAGTAAGATATGGTGGAAGGTAGGATAGAAATTTATCCCTATACTAGAGGTTTTTATATTTTGAATTTTAATTTAATGGCAGATAAATAGACTATTCTTAAAAATAATGTTTAGGACTCAGATAATCATAATTTATTGGTTAATCCTTGACATCCTAATTTTAATGCTCAAACATAAATTTTTAATGTATTATTGATTTAGATTAGGATTTTACATATTCCCTGTCAGTTTTGGGATGATATGATATTTGTAGCCATTAGAAATACTTTAGGTAAATTTTAGTTTACTGATAAAATGAATGATGATAAAGGACATACCAATTTTTATTGAATTTTTATTTATGTAGATTATTATAAAGATCTACTCAAATAGATCTGAGTGTGGGGGAAGAAATGGATGAAATCCTTGGACTATGAAGGGATCCCCTTTACATGCATAAGATGTTTCAAAATAGGACATCTGGTAAATGATTGTCCAAGATTTAATTTTAAAAAGAAGGTACCATGGTGGAAAAATGTAGATATTAAACATAATACATTTCCAATAGTAAATGATAGTGGAAGTATAATTAGGGATCGTATCTAGAAATCCCTTTGCAAGCAAAGGAGTAGAGTCAAACTAATGAGACACTTAGTTATAAGGAAAATATCAAGAAGGGGGGGTTGGGTGGGGTGAGGGGGGGAGCGGTGGGGGCTATGGTCTTTCAAGAGAGGACAAATGGAAATGAAGAGATAAGATCAGATTTAGTAGCCCAAACTTTGTAAGAAATATAAGGCATGGTTGAATCAAAGCAAACAGTAAATCAAGAAAAATCTTTGGAAATATCCATCCCCATACTGTCAAATACTAAGTTAGGAGGAGAATGGACAACTATTAGTAATAAAAATAAAATAAAAGGTAAACGAGGTTTGAAACCCATAATATTGTCTCTCAATATAAGAAATAAATTCTCATGGGAGATGTCTAGCTATTTATTTTGTTATTTCTTTTTAGGCAAAAACTATTGTTGAAAACTTTTGCACTTGTGGCCAATTTATAGCTACTTTTTTGTTGTTCTTTGGTTGTATTTATTTGGTATTTTTTTTCTAAGTGTTGTGTGGCCTCAATTTTTGTTTCATTCCTAGGGTATGGGTTCCTAGTTTAAAAAATACCTACCCTTTGTCTTGAATAAAATATAGTTTAAAGCTTATCTCAAGTCTTGATTTCCCATTGTCAACCAAGACCAACTATTTCACTCACCTGCACACATTTCAAGGTTCGTAAGATGTCACAAATAAGTCAATTTTATTTTATTTATTCACAAACTCAAGTTTCTAATAATAAAACATTTCAATACAAGACCAAATTCAAAATATTTCCACAAGTCCAAACATTGAACATTATATACTTGAAACCATTGTGCCCAAATCTTGTGAGCATACCCTTTGAGAAACATATCAGAAACATTTATATGGACATACCTATAATTGGTGTATTCTAAATTGACATATACCTTATCATAATATAATCATCTTGCATCAAACCAAATCCTGATAAATATTTTAAGTGAGGTAACATACCAAGTCTAAAAACATTTAAAGCATTCAAAACCTTTTCAAAATGAAGATCATAAACCTAAACATGCCTAATTACACACATAGTGGGGCAATTTTCAACCACTTATTAGACGAGGAGGTAGTTTACAATCCCTATGGGTATGATCACTACATAGAGAAAGAAAAAAATCAACAATAACTATATAACATGCCATCTAATGCCAAAATTGAACAACATAGCCATACCTTATGATTGTATCACCTAGTGTTGAATAAGGAAAATATAAACCATACATTTCACATACACCCTTTGATATTGATCATGAACATAATTTGATGTACCTTATAAATGTGCCACCTAGTGATGAATACCGACAAGATCAATTCAATAAATAACTATTTGATAACAAAGATAAATATCTTGTTATATTGTTAGAAATGGGTGAAAAGCTCCCCCTAGCTTTCTCATGGAGGATATGTGCTATTAGGTTAGAACACCTAAAGAAACACCTATTAAGCTATTAGAAAACCAAGTTTTCTCTATCTAAGACCAAGATTTCAATCAAGCCTTAGTGATGTCAGATAAATGAAATGGTCAAATAGTTGACCCTAGTACACAAATCTAACTTCTTACTTCATGAAAAGAACAAGATAATCTGGATATAACTGCTTTAGCTAACTCCTTAACCACATTAAATATTTAAAATACCACATTATTGAATTTAAATCCTCTAACATAAAAACCATTGTATTTGTTTACATATCTAATGTATAATGTGTATACATTTTCTAATTTTTTTTTTACGGATATGTTTAACACACTCATAATTGAAACCAATCTAGTGACTAATCTAGATTCATATTTTGCTATATATTCTACCCATCATATCGTGTATAGATTTCAAGTAACATATTTTAATGCACATTGGGTATCTTACACAACTCATAAGAATATTATTTAATCTTATCCATGACCTCTTCCTTCCAACATTCCAAATACCTTGCAACAACAAGTTATAAACACAGTTGAGCAATAATAATAGGTTGTAAGTAACCCACTTCAACATGTGGCAAGTTAATGAGTTCAAAAATCCATAGAGATTAAAAACACATAACTCTCTAAAAAAATACATAACTACTTCTATTAATTTCAACAAACCATTATAATAGACTAGTTATTCAAAGCTTCAATAAGATTAACACTCCACAAAACTTAGCAATACTCACCAATGAGGATCTATAAAACTTAAAAAAAAGATCATACTCTTGACCACCTCTAACATAATCCATTCCTCTATACCTTATTATACCAATCCCATGGATCACAATCCATTTGTAGAAATATAAGAATGAAGAATAATGGAGAGAAAATGCAAACGAAGCCAACAAATTTGTCATAATCTACTTTGAGGAACTATTAGTCAATAGGAAAATTCACCTCCACCATGTGTTCCACTTTATTTTTCACCCCACCAATATGTGCAACTAAAATTGGTATACAAATCCAAATGGGTGGTCAATAAATAAAGTATCCATTGTCTTCCACTCACACAAGAGTTTAAAAAGGGTAAGCGATTTAGTGTTTGACAAGAGAACACTTCATAATTATAGACCCCCACTGTAATTCATCCCTAACACATCTACATCATAAAAAAGTAGAATTCCCATGTACCTTGATGGATAATAGTTCCCCATGCCACCTAGTTAACATGAATAGTATTTATGACACCTCATAAGTGAATCGTGTTAGCATGAATAATGTTTATGACACCTTGTCAGTGAATAGTGTCCCCCCACCTCATTATCATGAATCATAGTTTATTCACCACATCATTGTACTCTATTTGAAAGCAACTAAGGTCTTACAAGTTACTCTGATTATACTCAAAATATTGTAGGCTATATGTAGACATGAATGCACCACTCTATATTTGGTTGATGTAAGATTACATGAAACCTTAGATGCTCTTGCATCTGACACCTAAGGTTTTATAATTTGAAATCATTCTTACATGGATTGGGTAATTGGTAAAATAATTCTTTTTGTAATCCATTTTAATTACCATGGCATCCCCTTTAAATAAACCACATAGCATAGATGTTTTTTCTCTTTCCCTTTCCATTTCCATCTCTTACTTGATAGTTTTCCTCCTCTCCACTATACAATTTTTCTCCTTATCTCTCTCCTTCTCCTTATGGTATTTGAGCCACCATAGATTATCTATTTTATGGTATTTCACCCACCATCAACCATCATCCACCACTAATATGCTCTATCATCCATCTCAATCTCTTATGTGAGCTCAAATACACCACTATCTATCCACCTCGACTTAAATACCATTTGTATTTATTCACACATTATCCAACCTATAGTTGGATCATATTTAACATCATAAACCACCATTTTTATCTTTGACCACATGGATATAATATCATCTATCATCTCCTTATGTGAATTAGTTTTCACAACATCCACACCCAAAGTTTTCTCCAAATAAACTTGAAACTCTTCTTGGCTGCCCTGTTCCTTTTTTCATAATCCTACATGGCTGTAATTTTCCTTCACATGAATCTTTACATTGTTTACATCATCATTATAATTAATAATTTCACTCATGGAAACATTTTCCCACTCATGGGTCTTCACCATTTCATGCCTATCATCACATAATGGGTATCTCACATCTAACTCAACAAATATCACATCTACCTCATCTTTCATGAGGATTCCTTCCTCTAGGATTTAGTCATAAAATTATTCCTCTTTTATGATTTTAAAATCAGATTTGGGATCTTCACATGAGAACCTCACTCCCTTGTTGTCCTCCATGACAACCTTATTCTCCTATGTAGCTAGTTCTCCCTTCAATAAATCCACATTTTCTTGTAAGAAATCCAATATCTCCCACATATCTTTTTATTATTATTTAGTTTAAAACTCCTTAATTTTTACATTCAACATCATCTTCAATTGTGTTTAGATTTTATTTAACATCTTTTCCAAGCATTCCATTTTTGATGTTCCTCCTTTCATACCTACGAAATAAAAACACACTTTGACACATTCTGCCTAATTGTTCTCATTTGTTGGAAGATACCTCCTCTTATCTTCTACACACAACAATGTGGAAAACCATAATTTTCTTCTCGATGATATTCTCTTGACATATTCTATACACCACTTCAATCTTTTTATAAATATGCATTCTCTTGTTTCTTACCCAAAACAATGTGAAAATTAAGGTAATAGTTATTTTCTACCCACAACCATGTAGAGAAAAATTGAGAAATATTTAAACTTGAACTAATACCAAATGATGAGTTAAAAAACCATATATCTTAGAAACACATAAATCTCTATGAAAATATTTAACCACTTATACTAATTTAAGTCAACCATAATAATAGACTTGTTCTATAGAGCTTTAATAAGTTTAACACTACATGAAACATGGCAATACATACCAAGGAGGCTCTACAAAGGTTACAAGCAAAGCTCTTACTCTTCACCACCTCTAGCCTAATACAACTTTATCTACCTTAGCCTACCAACTCCATGTATCATAACTCATTTATAGAAATATAAAAATGAATAATAAGAGAGAGAGAGAGAGAAAATGCAAAGGAAGCCAATAAATTTTCCATCCTCCAGTTGGAGTGACTATTTCTCAATGGGGAAAATTGCCTCCACCATGTCATCCACATTAGTTTACACCCCACCAATTTTTACCACTCGAATTGGTCTCCCACTCCATATGGTTGGCCAATCAATAATGTAGCCATTGTCCCCCACTCAGACAAGATTTTAAAAATGTTACAAGGTCTACATTTTGACAAGAGAGCACTTCATAGTTAATGAAAAGAAGTTGGATCCATACCATCAGGTTGAAGTAGTCAACAATACAACTAATGGGGTTTCATGGTATTTATATTATTAACTTGATCGAGTTATTAAAAAAAGGAACACCAAGTGTTTTTCAATCCCATAAGAAAGATTAATATTTATTACTAAGTTACGAGAAACATAACACATAGAAAATAATTGTGAAAAGAAGTGTTATAGCACCATTTAAAAAGTGGTAACCAATGAACCCATTCATCTTATTTGCTAAAAATAAAACAAAGAAGATATCATTTTAGATATTTGTTGACTACCTCTATTTATCCATCATATTTAGGATGATGGGATAAGCTATAATCCAACTGGGTATCTAAACATACAAATAATTTAGTCTAAATATTATAAGTAAATATGGAATCTTGATTAGATATAATGATCTTTAGAGTACCATGCATCTTTTTAATTGTATTGAGAAAAGTATTAGCTTATTATGATCCACACTTATAATAATGGAAATATGCATAGTATAATGTAGATCAACACATCAAAATAAATATTGGTGGGCTAAATACACAAATATTCAATATATACAAAAAATATAATAATACCCTTAAGGTAAGGCAACACCATACAATACTCGTTTAAGAAGGAATAACTACACAATGTATCTTCGAGGGGACAACCTTCAATATCCTTCTACAAAATATAATACTCAACACTTACTTAGTTCATTCAAAATGATATTCACATCCTTTATATAGACCTATATATGATTAACAATAGATGGGTAAGCTCCTAATCCCAATATAGGACAACCATTACCCAATGCACTAATTCAACTCATTTATATTAATATATTAGACCCATATAACTAACAAAGAGGTAAGTGTGCCACATGTTAACATATCTATGAACCCATATACATTAATATATCATATCCCTAGATACATAACACTCTTTCCTCCTTGACATGTTTTATCCCTAAAACATAAGAAAAAACCAAATAATGAGTGTGCTTCAAATCATTGCACACTTGGCTCCAATCTCTATCATCTAATAAAACATATCTTATCTTGGTAGGTGATATCTCTCCAAACATGTTTACAAATTCCATTGTGCTACACTGATTCCATTTATGACCATAATTATACTACCTTGGTGTCCATGTTTAATTATTCATCCTTTGATTCCATGAACCATATTCCTTTGTGCTACTCTAAATCCATCCATGAACATAGAGGTTATTCTTCCATGCATAGTCATCATGATTTCCCCACTAATTCTATGTTTCATAGTCTATTTTGATACTCTGATTCTATACCTGACCATATTAGTTTTTATTTAGCTTCCATGCCTATCCATAGTTATTGGTACTCTTATTTCATGTAAACCAAAGTGATTGTTGTTATGGCACTGTCTCACATGGATCCATGATTATTTCCTCTCATGATGATGTGGGTGTATATATACCTCAAATTTTTCTAATATTTTAACCCTTTCCACATTTTCTTTTACCTCTTCCACATTTTCCTTTGGTGATTCCTTTGTCTTTTGAGTAGATGAAGTTTTCTTTTCTAATTTTATTTTTTTCTTTGTCTATGTCATCATTTGAATATTTCCCATGTTATTTGTCATCTATTTTAATCTCATTCTCATACTCTAAGTTAGATTTTATTTTTTCATTTCCAACTATGATATCTTGTAAAGTGACCTTCTTTATCCTATACTAAAAATTCATAAACTTCTTTTGAACATTAATATTGATTGATCCCAAAGTCCCTAGCCATGTATATCTAAGAATCATATCCACATCATCCATATCCAAATGATAAAAATATGAATGAAAAACATATTTGTCTATAGTGAGATTCAAATCTTGAAAAACATGAATATTTTGACTATATATTTGATCCTCCTTGGCATTATTTACTTGAACATGTACATGTTGAGCCACATCCATGTTGATTAAATTATACTTGCTACTAGGGTTTGTGGACACAATGACATTTTTATTTTGAATGTATCCAAGAAACATAAAAATTTTAATCTAATTTCCTTATAGCTAAACAATTTGAACGCTTATCATTCAATACTTATTCTTCATATTTGATATCATATACCTCTCCTCCAACACCATTTATAGCCTCATCATCACCATCATTATATGTTGTTTCTTATTCTTCTTCATCATCTATATGGTATTCCTCATTACCCTCATTTTATTTCTTTATTTTATTCTTATTCATCACCTATGTTCTCTTTAGCATCATTATTTTGTTCCTCTATTTCATTTTACTTTAATTTTATATCCCATTGATCTAGGAAAACATTTTCCGTTTCTTCACATAAAAACTTCCATCATTTTACTCTCAACTCATCCCACCAAATTGATGTAAGACCATACATAGAAATTTTGAATTGATTTTTCAAAAAAACTTATCAAGCATTATTTTGATTAAAAAATATCCATCATTCTCTACCATCAATACCATCCTCCCCTGAAAATACTTATAATTTCATGATTCACAAAAACTAGGGTCAATGGAAAAATGTTAAAATTTGAATAATTAATGCGAAATGAATCCAAATAGTTCAAAAAATAATAATTTATCTTCCATGTATTATAATAAAACTTCTATGAAACTTTCGTGAATTTTTTTCAACAATTATGGTATGTATATTGAAAACATGAAAAATAATAAAATCATAATAACTAACTACTAACATTGCAAAAATTTAAGAAATTTTGATTATTTCTCTCTTGTATTCTAATACAATATTAGTAAAACTTTTTAGAAAAAAAACATTATATTTTTGTTGATATGATGAAATTATTAGAAAATCTAAAATAATAATAACTCCCTAAAACCTAATCATAAAACGTCAAATTTTTTATTGTGACTTCTTCAAAACATTATTTAGCTCCAGTAAAAATATTGTGTAAAAGTTCACAACTTGTTGAAATATATTAATTATTCCACAAAACTTGAGTTTTGTCCCATACAAATTACCTAAATTGAAGCTCTCATAGCACTTGTTATGATATACTCTTATAATATTGTAAATATGCAGACTATAATGTAGATCAACACAACATAATAGATATTGGTGGGACAAGTTCCAAAATATTCAATATATGTGTAAAAATATTAGTACCCTTAAGATAGGTAAACACTATACAATACTCCTTTAGGAAGAAATAACTCCACAATGTCTTTCATAGGGGACAACCTTCAATATACTTCTATCTAATTAAAAACTCTGATTCATTTACAATGATATTTACCTCATTTATATGGACCTCCATATAATTTAAAATAGATGGGTAAACTCTTAAACCCAATGTAGGTTAACCATTATCCAATGTACTAATTTCACAAGTTACTCATTTATATTAATATATTGGATCCATTTAACTAACTATTAGGGATGTGTGCCATATGTTGGCATCTCCATCAAACCATATAAACTAATATATCATATCCCTAACTACATAGCATAACTACCATACTGGTAATAAATGGTTATCATAATGAATAAAAATAAGCATACTTGATGAGTCAATCCATAAATAACATGATAACATTTTTACCCTCAGAACATGGTAACCCATTAATGAAATCCATAGAAACCTCCTCCCAATGATATCTATATATGGATGAAGGTTTAAAATTACATGGAGTCTTAGTGGTTTCACCTTTTTTTGCTAACATACCATGCATTCAGCCACATATTTCTAAATATTCCCCATGAGTCTTTAAAAAAAATTGATTGATTCTATAATATGTTTCCAAAAATATAAAGTGACCTCCTAGTGGAGATGCATGAATTTCCAAAAATATTTTATGTTTTAGGAGATAATTATTACAAAGGTATAATCTATATTTACACTATAATGTGTTCCCCTTCCATGTAAAGTTTTTAGCTACCCAAGACCACTGTTGAAGATTTTAAATTAAATCATGGGTAAAATTATCATTATCCCATTCTAATCTTACTTCCTCTAGCCAATATCCCTACATGGTCATCATGCACCCTTTGAAAATTAGGATGAGTAGACTCCTTGGTTGATTGAAAATCTATGGAAAAAAACATACCACAAATCCCTCAGTAATTTTTCTGAGAATCTTCATCATCTAATGATAAGTAACGAGTTATGGACATTTATCTTGTAATACACATAATTCAAAGGTTCTACCTTACGAATGGAACCTCATGAATATTTCTTATAAATTAATCTCAAAATAAAGAATATAATAAGTATATATACAACAATAATTAATGAAATAGATAGATATTTGAATATAATGAATAAACCACTTAAGAGATAGCATTCCACACACAACAATGCTCTAACAAAAAAAATAAAATTATGATGAAAAAATACTAACCACTACCTCCTATATATACATTACTTATCCATGTTTATTACATATGCTAACCATACTAAGAATATCAAAAAATGTATTAAGATATTATGAAGGTATGTAAGCCACAATTCAGCCACACATATCCCTAGACACACTATAGGTGAAGGATGTATCAATTAATTAATTTATAATAAATGCAAATCTAATTTTAATATTGTAAGAATTCAAAAATCATAAATTGTAAATTAAGAAAAACTATGAAAGAACTTGAGTTTTACATAAGGAGACTTAGAGGTTGGATTTATCAAATGTTTAACCATTTTTAAATAATAGATAAGGGTTAAATTATAGAATATCCTACACATAAGAATGATTAAAATTATTTTAAATTAGGACAAATAATTGAAAACTTAGATAAATAAATATTCTAAATTAAAATGATAATCTATGATAAACATATAAAGCACATTCAAAATAATAATTCAATTGCATAAACAATAGAAAGAGATCATATTATGTTATCTAAAAATACATAAGTAGATTTGAGATATACAACTATGAAAAATGTAGGAACATGATCATGATTGAGTGGTCAAATTATGAAAATATTATTTCTAAAGGCTTAAACAATTACATCAATATTGGGACACTTGCACTGACATAGGTGTCCTAACATCAACAAATATGTATAGTATAAAATAATAACTATATTACAAGGTGACCATATTGTGCTTTTATGATTTCTATCACCTTTCTACTAATATTTATTATTTGTGCACATAGGAGGTAGTCGATTGTTTACGCATAAATACCTAGCTCTTCAACTAAGGTTTTTGGACCTTACCTAAAATGGGTTAGTGGGCTAATGATTTGAGCTGACCTCAATAAAATCTATGTCAATGAGTCTTTGTTCATATATATATCCAATAATCTGAAGAGGACCTCAGACATATGTATCTATCTTATAAGTATTGGATTAGGTGTACATAAGGGTATAACATACTATATGAAAGGCATGCACTAATTTATCTTGTAACTAAAAAAATAATTCTCACTGGTGGTTCCTTGAGTGATTTAGACCTATAATATGACTTCTCCTATGATTAATTTAAAAATAGTAAAGAATATGGTAGTCTAACTCAGTTGTGAAATCAATTTTTGTGAGTCTAAATAGGTGCTTTCATGGTATTTGATGTATGAATAGTTAATTGACTTATAATTATATTTAAACTACACATTTTGGAAAAATATCATGGTAGGGTTCAATAAGACAAATAGGCCAATCCATATGTTCTGAAACATTTTTAATTTGGATGACATATGAGAAAAAGATAATTGATAATAATCTAGACACTTGCATCAATACAAGTGTTCCTATGTGGGATGCAAGTGTCTAGAAGTATGGGAAGCTACTAATAATATGAAACTAAAAGTGAAAGATATATATAAGGTTTTAGGATTTTTTTACACTCGAAGAGATCTTGATCATTAGAAATGATAGGGTCAGAGTATAAGATAAAGTTAGGTATAGTGAGATGGTTAATTTGAGCCTTTCAGCAATAAAAAGGTATATAACTAAAGGGTAGATCCTTAATATATATTTTTCAAGTATAGCACATTGAGATGCTATATAAATTAGATTTTATTATCTATACTTTCTTAGCATACATTCCATCCTTGTTTAAACAAACAAAAATATTCATTTCATAATAATAATTTTTTTTAGATATATACAAATAATACCTTGTCCACAACATGCATACACATAATATTTTTAAACTTTTATTTACACTTGACACTTTGTATCTTCAAGAACCCATCAAGTTCTAATCTCTTTGAGTACATACCTTATGGGGTGCACTGGGAAAGGGGTGGGTAGATGATTGGTACTTCATAATATTATTGTCCCTTTTGCCACATGCTATCTACACACTTGTCTCCTATAACCATTTAACCTAAGCTTGTTCTTATTAGTTGAACCCATTCCAAACTTTTTATGAACTTTATCCTCATTTTCCTTACCTAAATCCCATTTTTCCAATTGGATATATACGGTCAACTAGGTCCACCCTATATAGTTTTGGGTTATTTTCACTTAAGAGGTATTTTGACCTATGGCCAACCTAGCTTGTGACCTAGTGAATTATTCTTTGGAATTGTAAAGCATTGACTGGGTCGACCCTATCAACCAAAATTTTAAAAAGGGCTTAGGCAAAGATCCACCTATATATACAAGTTAATTTCCAACCATTTGTTAAGAAAGAAGTGAATATGAAGTAAGTGTGAATGAACATCTACTTATTAACCATTCTACTTGAGAAGTAAAGCTTAGGGTTCCATACTTTTCTTTGGAAATACATATCTTATCTTGTGGAGAAGTCTTTTAGATGCAATGATATGTTGTGTAGCCTCGAGCTGATTTGTCTTTGTTATCCTTACATACCACAATAATTTATTGTGAAGAACCTTGGCCAAGGAAGAGATTGAGGATTGGCGGGTTCATCTTCAGAGTAAGTATTCCTAACTTTATTTATCTTTTTAAAGAGTAGATAGATAATGTAGTTGTGTTTCTCTTCCATGCATTAAAATTTTGTATACATTGATGTGAGTATATGTTTTTTATATATGTTTAGTTTTATTATTTTTAACCCCACTTTGTGCCACAAAACTTTAGTGAGCACTATATTAGATTTAATTTCTTGTTATTAACATAGGTGAAATACAAAACTTAGGACCCCCTTCAGGTTATTATGTGATTATGTTAGACTGGAGGCTTTGAAACCCTCCTTAGCATGGTTTATTATGATAAGTGTTCCCCCAATCGGTCTAAATGATCTCCATATTGGTCGTGCTCCTACTCAACAAATGTGTTCCTAATCAAAAGTGTAGGTATGCTCTATTTTTTTTGAGTAGGATTGATTTATAAACATGCTACATTTATGATTGCATACATTATAGTGACCATAATGTGAACTAACCCTTGTAGCATTTGTTCACTTATTTATTTATTTTATCATTATTTTTATCATATATTTTCCATATTCAATCGACTACGTTGACTCTAGTTCTAATTTTTGTGCCCAACTTTTTAGGTACAAGCTACTAGATTCACTCAGTCCATCTTATATAGTTTTGTAGATTTTCAGACATCAAGGTTAGAACACTAGGTTGACCCAGTTGATCATGTATATTTTCAAGAATCCTATTCAATATAATGGGTTGACCCAATTGACCATGTACATTTCAGGCACTCAACAATGAATTTATGTAAAGGTAAATCGACCTAGTCAACCATGTTGGTAGAATTTTCAAGAATTTATGAAGGTTATTTAAAAATAATATAACTTCTCTATATCTTTAGACCCACCAAGGTTCCTTTTAATCCTTTTTTTGTTTATTTATACTCTTTTCTTTTTATAGTTTGTAATCTTTAAAATTGCCTTTTGTATAGTCAACTAGATCAACCCTATCGACCCAGTTCTATATTATGTGTTGTCTAGATAATTGGATCAACTTTATCAACCCTATTCATTTTCAAACCTTTTATTCTACAGTATCAAGGTGACGGTATTGACCTTATTCTATATTTTTTACATAAATTATTGATTACATTGGCACTGTACTATGGTTTAAAGTTAGAATCAACTCTTATATGTTAGTAATTAGCTCACACTTTTATTTCTTGTTGCTTGCATGCTTATAATAAATCACATAGTCTAATTATCTAGTTTTTAATTTATCATTTAGTTTTACTATTTTCTATTTTATGCACACATGACCAAATCACAAAATATTAAATAAGTACTTTAAAAATTACTAGGCCAACCTATTTAGATTTCATCACCAAGGGGGAAACCAACATGGTTTTCAATCCAACTATAAATATATGTTTAATGGTCTATTTTGGTTAATCACTTGACACCCTTATCACTTTGGTTTGTGAAGTGAGGGTACACCCCAATACCAATCCTATACCATTGCCAATATAGATCCGTTTCATCCCAATCATCTTGAAATTATCTCTAGATTGCATTTTAGTTCCTTACATCTAACATCCCATCACATTTAAGATTATATTATAAATAATCAAATAACATTGAAATTGACCATTTAGTGACCTTTAACTTTTCAAATTGATTAATTTTTATTTTCCCAATTCTATGTTGTATTGCAAAAACTTGCATTGACTAGCATTGGTGTAATGATTTGTGTTGTGTGCCTCAATTGGATGACCCTCATTGATCCAATTGATTGTTTGTTTCCCTTCAATTCTTGATTTTCTAAATAATTGTAAAATTATTCTTATTTTAGTACATAATATTTTATAGGCTATCTATTTTTCCTTGTATGTTGTATAGGGTTGACCCTGTACACTATTTAGCCTCTATTTGCTATGTTAAATTCACCCAATTGACTCTACATAGTTTGCAATCCATGTTCTTATGCTAGATCGAGCTAGTCGACTCAATACAATTTCCTATCACTTCCTATTTCCTTGTGTAGTTATCTAGTCATATCTCATCATGATTACATCTTTTCAGCATTTTTTTCATCAAGAACATTGTATAATTAAGGATTTGGATACTAATCTCAATTATTTTATTACTTTAGATGAAACTATCCACTATATTCTTTCCTCTTCTCCTAAACCAAAACCAATCACTATATGATGTAATATAGTTGAGGTCATTTGTCCTAATCCTATTAATAATAATGTTGGGAATCCTCAACTTAAAATAAATTCTTCTCCCACCAACACAAATAATACCCATCCTACAAACACCATTACACCTATTGATACAACTCAACTTCTTACACACATAGTTCAACAAATGAACATAATGCAAACAACCAATCAATCTTAAATGATGAACAATCAGAAAATTTATTAAACATGACTAGTCAAACACCTCAAGTCATTACGTCTCACCCAAATCAAAATTTTGTCCCTCCTCATCTTAGATATTCTAATGGGAATATCATCCCTCAACTTCCAATCAATAACATAATGCTTCAACATATTTAAATTAAACCTTTAGCTCCATTCATTGCATCCATAGACATTGTAAACATTTTTGCAACTATCACATATAATGGGACTAAGGAGTCTAATATTTTTCTTAAGTCTTTTGGTAATATCTATAAGGAATCGTTCCAAACTAAAACCTTTGTTACCACCAAGATCTTAGCCAAAACCTATATTGGTGATGGACTTGAATGGTACAACCAAATTCCTAGACATTCCATTTCACAACTAGAATATTTACTCAAATCTCTAGTGAAGGAATTCCAATATGATGGCCTTCTTAAAAATTACATTATCCATTTCATAAATTCTAGGAAACTTCTTAATGAATCTGCTTATACTTTTATCAAATGATTGGAGTCTCTCTCATAAAGTGGACCATAACATGAATGATGATACTCTTTTAAAACTATTTATCACTAATCTTAAACCTCCCCTTTAATACAAAGTTTTAATCTTTTCACCTAAAATATTAGAAGAAGCCTTACACCAAGAAAAAAGGTGAGAATTTCTTATGATTCAATTTGAAACACCTCAAAAAACTACTAAAGCACTTTTCTAATAATTTTTTCATAACATAAATTCATCTAATCCTCCCAAACATCAAAATGGAACATCTATTTCAACCAATTTAAACCCAACCCACCCTCCATTGATTCTATAACTTAATCATAAATTGCCACCCTCTAAACCCATGAGATTTGATCCTTCCAGACCTCCTCTAAAATGGTACAATCCTAATAATTTTTTTTGGTAGCATGTTACTATAGGTCATTCTCATGAGTCTTATCATGATCTTCACCATTTTCTTCTTTCTTCCTTGCTTGGTCTACATTTCAATCTTGATACTCTCACAAGACAACTTTATCAAGATTATCTTCAATCTTCTTAACTTCAATCTCAAGAATCACAATCAAATCAAAATTAACTACCTAATGATCAATAATAATTATCCCATACCCATACCTCATCTGTTAATTTTATTCAAATCATAATTGATCCTTCTTCCTACATTAGTAAGGAAAGGATGGCTAACATGAATAAATTTAAACATATCATTGTATCTATTAAACCTCAACATCTTATGTTGCATAAACCATAAGAGTACCTAGTTCAAATGCCTACTCCAAAAAATATAATACATGGTACTCCTTTACCTCATTTACCTCTTCATACCTATCCTACACATCCTATGTCAAATTCAACATCCCTAAAATCTAAAAAACCACCACATTTACCTATCTCTAAATGCACCTACGAACCCAATGTAAATATTTTTAATGGTTCAATATTGCCTCACACCACCTTACATATTGGGGTATATTTTGATTCCCATTCACATGTCCCTTCAAAATTTGAGGCATCTTGTGAGACCCATACCTACATCCAATTACCTTTTGGGGCATCTTGTGATGCACACTCTTATTCTATAATGCATAATAACAAATAAATTCAAGTTCAAGAAACCTTTTGAGACTTATAGAATTGTATTCCACATGCTCATCTTTGATATAGATGTTAGCACAGATCTTACTTTTAATTTTTGTCTCATGTTTCTTTTACTATCACTTTATAATCATCATTATCTTCCTTTACATTCTTTGGTTTTATTACACATTACATTTGATAATTTATTTCATTTTTATCCTTAGATATTTATTTATTTTTTTATGTTATTCTTTGCCTTAGAATATTTATAATTATTTTTTCTCCTTATTTAGCATTCACCCTCATGGGTTTCTCTTTTGTGAATTTACAGTATAAGATGATGGATAGGACTTAGTCCTCCTCACAAAATACCACCTTTTCTTTTTTTCTCATTTTTTTCACATGTTTCTTTTTGGCACCCTTGTGGGTTTCACTTTTATGAGTTTCAGTATAAGACCATCAATTGGACCTGGCCTTCCTTATAAAATTACCATAATGTTATTCCTTTTATAAAAATATTTTTTTATCCTTGTTCTCAACTTCAACTTTTACTTCTTTTGGTAGATGGAATTTACACAACAATATATATTATCATGATTTTATCCATTTCATTTACTATTATGATAAGGAATTAGACTTTACTATCTTTGTATCCTTTTTTTTCCTTTGGTCACATTTTTTATGATTTAAAGCAATTTAAATTGTTCCATGTGTCATTCCTCTTGATTTCTTTTTTTTTTAATTTCACACTGGATGAAATAAAGTTGAAATCAAGATAACACTTTTATTTCACCTAGATTTATGAGACTCTTAGACCCCATGCTCTTTGATTTATCTCTCTTAGCATCTAGGTCCCAAGTATTCAAATTAAAGTCACCTTTAGCACCCATGTTTGGTTTTAAAAATCTTTATGGAGGAAGAATAGAAAAATCCATCAAAAAAGTTACAAGTCAAATCATTTACAACAAAAGATAATGGTATCTAAAAGGCAACATACAATTTTCAAAAATCATAATAAAAGACATGATTCCAAGTACATATCCTATCTCTAATCAAAACTCAAACTCCATAGTTGGCCTCACCATATATTTTAGGTCCATTATGGTGTGATAGGTTAGTAGATTAGAATAGGAGAATTAAAAAAACACTATGATGCTACATACTTTTTTTAATATAATTACCCAATCTTCGCAGTAGACTGATGTCTCTATAAGGGGTTTTGAGGAACATGGAAAACGTTGTGGGAAGGTAGTTCCATTTTACCTTTCATGCATATAGTCTTCATGGGATGATTTATATACAGTTTTTGTTTACCTAAGACTTATGTAGCTAAGAGAAGTTCTTCATAGTCCTTAAGGTTGAAAGTCCTCTTTTTTTGACAAACTTAATTTGAGTATCTTGACTTCGATAAAGAGTTCATCTACATTGGTTTTTCTTTCATTCTCCACTCCAATTTCATTTCCCCCCTTGATAGACAAATTTTGATTCTAAATATGTTTTCCTTATATTATTCCTTCTTCTTTACCTCTTAAAAAAACATGCTAGCATTACTTTGTTTAAATTTTATCTATTCGTAGAGCAGAACAACATGTTTGAGAAAATATGGATTACACCCTTACCTCGATTTATTTACCATGCCATCTCATTGTCATACTAGTCATGTCATTAGGTGGTTGTATTTTCTTACATCGCGTCTTATAACAATCACTAAGTATGAGTTTTCATCCTTTAGAACTTTTGATTTTCATTTCTCCATCATGTTCCTATTTGATTTTTTATGGACTTCCCATATATTATATATGGAATTTGTCATTCTTACATATTTTTATTTATGTATGAATTTTTTATGTTTGTCTCACATCTTCAAAATTACCTTTAATTTTCACTCTTTCATGTTTTATTTTTTCTTATCTTATATGATCTTTCCTTTTACTTTCTTACATATTTTTGTTAACATCTTCTTTCTTTGATATTTCATTTTTTCATTCTTGTTTTGCATACTTCTTAACTTGACTTAGTATGTTCTACATTCCTTTTTTTCCATTTACATTTCACATGCTTTCCAAATGTGATTTAGTATTGTCTAAATTCCTTTTTGTCATTTATATTTTACATGTTTTCCAATGTGATTTAGTGTGTTATAAAATCATTTTGTCACTTTTTTTTCAATCATTTTATCATTCATTCTCCAAACATTTTTCATTCATTTGTCATCCTTTTGTCATTTATTTGCCTTCAATATATTTTAAAACATGTCTTAATAACTCTAGATTACCAATCTTTTTCTACTACCCTCATATATTTCTCTTTACTCATTTTTTAATACCATATGCCTATCTTCCAAAAATTTAGATTTTTGACTATTTTTTGCACTAACTTCTATACGTTCACGTAGTGTTCTTCACATTGATTTATTTAATTTATCTTGTAGTCTATTTCTTTATATATGGCACTAAGGTAAGTAAAAGTATGTGTTTTTCAACTATATAATTTCATTTATCTAATTTTCTGATTACTGCATTTTACTTATCATAAATGTTATGTGTTATCTTTTACTTCGCTGATCACCATCCTATGTTGCATCCATGTGACGTGTGATGATCTTCAAGTGGGATATACACACACACACACACACACACACACACACACACACACACACACACACACACACACACACACACAAATAATATTTTTAAACTTTCATTGATTACTAACACTTTATATCTTGTAAGAACCTGTTGAGTCTCAATCTCTCTGAGTGCATGACTTAACGAGTGCATTAGGAAAGGAGTGGGAAAACCATTGGTGCTTCATAGGGTTGTTGTCCCTTTTAACACATGTTATCTTCATACTTTTCTCTTAAAACTATTTACATTATGCTTTCTCTTCACAATTGAACCCATTCTAGACGTTTTACATACTTTATCCTCTTTTCTCTTACCTAAATCCCATTTTGTCTTTCATTTATACAGGGTCGACCTTGTATAGTTTCTACTTATTTTCACTTAAGATTTGTTTTAACCTTTGGCAGAGCTAGCTCATGACCTAGTGAATTATTGTTTGGAATTATATAGGGTCAACTGGATCCACCCTATTGATTAACATTTTTGAAAGGGTTTAGAGAAAGATCTACATATATATATATATATATATACAAGTTCATTTCCCATCATTTGATAATAAATAATCTAATAAAAAAATAAGTGCAAACAAACATCTACTTATTGACCATTATACTTGAGAAGTAAATCTTATAGTTCCATATATTTATTTGGAGATACGGATCTTGTCTTGTAGAGTAGTCTTTTGGATGCATTGATAGGTTATGTAGCTTAGAGCTGATTTGACTCTGTATTCGTTACATATGACAATAATTTATTATGAAACACCTTAGCCAAGGGAGAGATTGAATCTCAATAGGTTCATCTTCAAGATAAGTATTCTTAACTTTATTTATCCTTTTGTAAGAGTAGATAGACAATATAGTTGTGCTTCTCTTCCATGTATTATATATATATATATATATATATATATATATATATATATATATATATATATATATTGATGTGAGTATATATCTTCTATGCATGTTTAGTTTTATTATTTTTAACCCCCACTTTATGTCACAAGCTTTGATGAGCATTAGATTAGATTTGCTTTTTTTTATTGGCATAGGTGAAATACAAAACCTAGGACCCCCTTAAGGTTATTGTGTGATTGTATTAGACTAGAGGCTTTACAACCCTCTTTAGAATGGTGTATTATGATAAGTACTCCCCTAATCAGGTCTAGCAGATCACCATATTTGTCATAATTTTACTTAACAAATGTATTCACAATCAAAAGTGTAGGTATGCTTTATCTTCTCTAAGATATAATTAATTTATAGACATGTTATATTTTTTATTACATACATAACATGGTTTTACTTACTAGTCAACACATGCCATAAACTTAAACTAATGATTCTATAACATTATTTTTGTGTAATTCAATCATTACCTCATTTATAAAACTTTTGACTTTACAAGTCAATACATGCTTATATTTTAACAATTTTAGTCTTATTGATTTTTCATAAAAATTTAATTTCTAGGACTAAATAATGATTTTACAAGGCTACATAAATAAATTTTACAAGCTTATTTGTACACAACCTCAAATAAGAAGTTAAAAGTACACTCAATCCAAGAGGTGACCATTATGCATGAATATCCCATGACCATTCTATCATGATCATGGTACACAACCTCAATGAATTAGGTAGCTACTTATATAAAAGGGAGAAATGAGTTTTCAGCCTATGTGAGACTCTATTCCCTAGCACGTACCTATTTTAATCATCATGGATATAGTTTTCTCTTCACCCTAAACCTCATATTTGCCTCAAATTTCAATATTAGAGTAGTTATGAATGATAACATTAAACAAGACACTCATTATACCATCAAAAAAATTAAATTAATAGAGGTAGATTCAAGAAGAAAAATTACATCACAATGTGGTTCATGATGACATAACATCATTCAATCATATACATATGACACTATTTATATCAAGGGGTATCAATATAGAGGTTCACAAATAATTACATTATCAAAAAATAGAGAAGTTACAAGGTTACATGATTAATATTATCAACAAAATATAGAATGTTTACACAATGTATAATTATTTTACTTACACTGAAGGAAACACAATATTATGACACACATGTGGATCTATAGGTTTGGTAAATTGTGTCAAGGCATTTTCACATAACACTACTAAATCACACTAGTAAGTGAAACACAAGGGTACATGGTCCTCATCAGTCTATGTGATATCCAAATGTCATCTACAATTATAAAAAATACCCATCATATGACATCATGATCAGTTTCAAGGATATCACATTCATCAACACCTTATTTTAAAGAAGGGTGTGTTCTAACATAGCCCATAAATATATATCCATGAGTCTCAGAATTACCAACAAAGTTCATGCCTCATAGATTAGATGGCTCATACTACTTGTTAACTATAAAATATCTCCAAAATTTCCTTAATTACCCAAGCACATAAGTCATATCCATTCTCTAGGCCCTCTAGGCTTAAGCTACATCCTTGAACCTCCCAAGCATATTATACCTCAATCATCATAATATGTCCTGACCATGCAATCCACCAATGATCACCAAACATGGTTTCATGATTCCAACAACAAGATTTATAACTATCATTCTAATTGACTAGCATCAATAAGTCAAAGGTTGACTAGCAATGCTTTCTTTAATGCAACATAATCTTGGGAAAATATGAAGTTAGCCAAGGCTCTAGGTGAATATCATATCATTATCATCAAAATTATAGTTTTCACAATCATAAATATAGACGTAATCATAAAAGACATCCTCATATATTTAAAACATATATCCATGATCATCATAGCATCCTCATGGATGTTAAAACTCAACCAAAAAATCAAATAATCATCCACATAGATGTAATATAACCAATTCCATTGAATCCTTCTTATGTGATTATAACACACCAATGATCAAATAACATCAACATAGAATGAAAATAAATCTATACACTCAGTAGCTTCTAGCATTTTATAGCGACAAAACAACAAGCTCATTATTTCAACGTGAAGGGCTAATTATTCATAATAAAAAAATCCTAAACTTAGTTAAATACAAATAATTTCAACATCTTAGTATTATGTTGCATAATACCTAATCACTTCTAGATTATAATAATTTTAGTATAGCCAACATATTAGAGCTTACAACTTAAAAACCTACCCATACTTAGCTTATAAGTCCATTACTTAAAACAAAATAATGTTCCCCAAGCATTGAAACAATACTCAACAATTCTTTTGTTTGTTGCAACCAATCAGGTGTAACAACACACAAGCCAAGCGAGAACTTATAATTACTTGCCCTAGTTGTCAATAAACTACAACTAGATCAACTCATTGTTTATCAAAAAGAGAGTTAATAAAATGAGCAAAAGAAGTAAAGAATAACTCTTTCATGTTTGTGCCAAAACATATAGGATCTAACAATGCCTTACAAGGCTATTTATGTTTCAAATCTCTAGCATGGATCAAATCAGCCAACCAAAATGATATAAATACACAATTGTGAACAAAATAGCTGCATAGATGCAATAGTTTAACATACCTTTATCAAGGTTTACCATAATAGTTCTTGAAATAAAAACTTGACTTGGAATAGCCTTATCCAACTAGGAACATTTTAAACCTTAAAGACATTATTAATACACTTAAAGCTATACAACTTATAAGAGACATGCTAGTTCTTTAATTAGAACATTAGACTCTTTTTAATAAGTAAACCAGATCTTTAGTTTACTGAGCAATAAATTAAAATAATCTCACCTATGAAGCTAATAATGGTTATCACCACCATTCATGCTTCATAGCTCTTCAAAAGCTCAAGACATTCCCCCAACTAGTGGAAAGCATAATCTCGACTGATTTACCTAAGTGGACTAGCTCTCTATACCCAATCTATCCCTCTAGGTTGGAGCTAAACCCTTGGTTTTACTTGGGTTATAATATTCAAAGATTGTAGTGATGGGTTGCCTATACAACCCATAAAAAGATACTAGACATTATTTTCCTTTATTATAAGAGTGAAGCCTTTACCACTTATCTTATATTGACCCACCCATACAAGCTAATGGTCAACAAGTGAGGCTTGCTCAAATGCAACCAAAATTCAGAAGGGTTAACCCAACCAAAGCTAATGTAGAGAGTAACATCCATCACAAAAAATCAAACTTTCATCATTCCAGTATCATATAACAATACCAACTCAATCACACTAGTTATCATACTTTCTAGGTTGATATACTCATGTGTACACACATTAATGCATCAGTTGTATCATTAAAAATTTCACCCATATAATTAGGTAGTGGAAATTTATTAAGTTCCTTAATTCTTGGTCAACCATAATCAACACTCTTAGTTATATTATAGGTCTATTTGCATAAACCATCTTAGATTGGACAATCTCTAAGAAATATTCTTGAGATTACTCAACACATGTTTCAATTTCCAAACATACCTTAAATGGCTTCTCAAGTTATTTAAACACTAATGAGGACTTCTTGCTTATCATGCCACCTAAGCCATATATTTGCTTAATAAGAGCACCATCTGATCTGAATCTATCTTTAATTGGTGAATTATAGGATAATTTTTTAGGCATATTATCCTTTTCAAAAGTCACTTGGAGTAGACACTAGCAAGAATAAAATAGAAAATACAACTTAATTTAGCTACAAAATGAATTAAAATTTATCTTCAATTCCATGAATTGAGATAAAATATACCTTATTTTAAAAAAAACTTATAGCACAAGCTTTGATACTAGATGAAACAACCCCCAATTTTTCTTAAAAAATTGCTAAAAATGCACATAATATAATCACATGTAGAACCCACTACATAAACATAGGAAGCATGATAGTACTATAAAAAATTAATAGACAAATCATAAATGGATTAGGTCAATGATATGCAAGAATGATGATTGGTAGAGTATTCCATAGATAAAGGAGTTGCTTAAAAGATGATACACCGTTCGAGAATTATTATTTCTTGATCCACACTAATAACCTTTGAAACTTTAAAAGGCACTCAATCTCCCCATCAGACAACCTAGAGATCCTCAAACCAATATAAAAATCCAATAGCCTTATATAGCTATGACTTGACAACTCATGAGGAAAAAAGATTCACTCAAGCCCTCAAGTATCCTTGAACAAGGTTAATGATGTAGGATAAGATTTAGAATAATAATGAGTCATCTTCCTGATCTTTCTTAATTAAATAATTCTGATAAAAAGGTGCCATAATAGGTATAATAGGTCCTAAAAGGAGAACCAATGGTACCAACAAACCAAGTTTGGGCTTATGCCAACCTTGCAATATTTACTAAGGCATTAGATAACCATATAACTTTAATCAAAATGAACAATTAATGTTCACCAAGTAAAATTGCACATGCTAAAAAGGACACAACATCCTTTAGCCATCCCTTTATATAAACAAGGACTCATCTATTGGGATTGCTACTTGACATGGAATAAACACTAGTTGTTACACTAGACCATCATTAATAGTGATACCCAACTGAAATTATATTAAT
>JARHVA010000422.1:4917500-4942500 GCA_037957365.1 Torreya grandis | reverse complement strand
AACAAATAATTTTCTGCCCAACATTTGATTTGACATTAAAGAGGAAACATAGTTTCATACATAAATTTACTATTTCTTTCCAAACCCAAGTATATAGAGAATCCCCACATTAATTGGTGGATAGGGGAGGAATACAAAATTTCTTTTATTTTCACTTTCTTTTTGCATAGGCATTTAATAAATATGTTGACCACCACTCCCCTTGATATGCCTCATGACCACTGTCATGTGACTAGCTCTCCATAGCTAGTAGGCCATGTGGCACCTCTTATCCTAACCTAAATCCCTCATTATGATAGGACTCTACAAGAACTACAAACTATGCCTTTAGTGTTTACCTGCACAAGCAACCCAAAAACATAGTGGACAACAACTTGTATAAAGAAAAGATTAGCAGCAAAAAGAAAAACACATACTTGTAAAGATCAAGAAATTGAGTCAAAACCAATGAGCATTCACAAAATGTAATAAAAATGGGAGTAATGTGTATTTTATTAACTCTTTAGGATAATTTGGTCCAAAGTATAATAAATAGGCCAACTGGCCAACCTACACAGCAACCACCGAGTCAAGCTCAGTCGATAATGCTCAGAACCACTTGAATGATTATAATGAAAAATTCCCTCCCAAGGTCTAATTACTCTCTACCTAAGACAACCCATCCCCTACTTCATGAAATCTGAGACCAAAGAATTGCTCACAAACACCTCCATGATTCTTGCATAGACACGTACCCACATTCCACATAAACTCAAGACTAACACATCAGCTTCACAATGATTCACTTTTCACCAGTTTGACATTTCAAACTTGTATTCACCCAAATCACTATGAAAAGAAATCTCAAAATTCATTTGATCAAGGTAGACCAAACTCATGAATGTAGTTAGGAATGGTGAAGTAACACATCCCCCGTAGACTCCCCCATTTAAAAATTGGTGATGTCTTCAGCGCTGACATGACTCCACTAACATGAACCCATGAGGCAATCTTCTATTCAGTCTCAACCCAGAGCCAAAAGATTAACACATCCCTTCTTCAGACCCATTCTAGGCCAAAAGGCCAAAACTTACCCTTTCTAGGCTCTATTCACAATCCAAAGTCAAGAGACCAACACATCTCCTTTTTAGACCCAAAGCTAAGAGATAACCACGTCCTCTTTTCAAGCTCCCTTCAGAGTCAAGAGACCAAAATAACCCCTTTTCAGACCCAAAACTAAGAAATAAACACATGCCCTTTTCAAGATCCATTCAGAGTCAAGAGATTAACACGTCTCCTTTTCAAACTCAAAGCCAAGAGAAAACACATTCCCTATTCAAGCTCTTTTTATAGTTAATAGACCAAGGCCAAACTCCATGACCTTAACTTTGAGGGATTTCAACTACTCCCAACTTGTTGAAAAATACCTATTCCGACACCAAAAGAAACACCCTCCACTTCAGAGGATCAAGTAACCCACTTCACCATAACAAACCATTCTAACTATTATTCTAGTTTTACCCATCACACACACAAAAGGGTGCTTAGATAGGAACCATCACTTGTTTGGCTTCATCAGTGACAAAGGTATCCAACTATTCACAAACTGAGAAACAAACTAAATCTCTAGCAACTTCAACATGTAGACAAGCTTGCCTGCACAAGCTACACCAAACTAGTGCATCTTTAGAAGATCACCCTGATCTTGCAAACTCCCAAACATGGGGTGGAGGAAAATGGCTCTTGATGACCCACCTCTACAAGACTCTACAAACCTAACAAAGACTATGTGACCCCATCAAACTTTCCCCCAAAATAGTACTAACACTCTAAAATAAGAGTATAACAGGAAAAGACAACTCTTCAGATCACCACACCCCAGGCTCAACAATAGGAATGGAGTCCTTTCCAAGAAGTCTCCTTTGGAACCAATGCGATGCACTTGATCAATTATCTTCTTTGTGACACAACAAGATGATGTTTCCTTGAGCATAACAATGGCTATGAAGAACCCACCCCATATCATGGGAAAAAGGAACTTGCTACCCCTTCAACATACCAACTATCACCAAGCAATACAAGATCCACTAACTCCTCACTAATTCTTGCATTATTCTACATACTCAACCCAACACCACTTCCATCTTTCCAATCCCGATCCTCTGTACTATCTTCACCAAGCACGCCTACAATAGATCTGACACAAAAGAACTCCAAGATGGGCAAAAACTATCACCTTACCCAACCTAGGTAAACCCTATCTCAACACAACATGAATGGCTTGTAACTACTCTAAGCCTACTTGAACCACCAAAGGTCTAAAGGCTAATTTTACAAGGCTAAACTGGTTTACTTCTAATTGAAAGAACACCCAAGTCTATGAGCACCCCTTCCACAATAATCAACCCTAGCAAGTTACAATGACCACCTCTAAACCCAAGCTTCCCTTAGCATTGAGCTCCCCTAAGCACACACATAATATGCTCACATAGTTCATCCAGCTCCTCCTTCTAAACTGCAAACATCCCTACTGCTTTAGACAATCTTGCTTGTAGTGACTCCCACCACACGTCCAACACTTCAAATGAAACTACTTCCCACTTGACTCTCCAACTAGTGACTTCTTCTTTCCACCCGTGGAAGTGATCCAAGACATACAAGATCCCTCTGATGATGTTAGAGTAGCCTTCCTTCCCTGGTCACCCACTAGCTTTCCTAAAGACTTACTCAACCCCTTACCAACACCTCCCCACATGGATGCACAAGTGCTGAAGGTGTTTATGGATGAGTAACCCTCTCTAAAATCTAAGAGACAGTCTACTACAGTAATTGCTTTGCTAACATCAGACACTTCATGGTCATGGAGCTCCCCTTGAGCCCATGACTGAAGACCATGAGTAAACTAAAATAGCTTATCTACCTATGACATGTTAGTGGTCTCCAATAAAAGGCTTTGGAAAGAATGGATATACTCTCCCATCTCCCCCACTTGCTTCAACTAACTCAACTTGGTCCTAGATAAACATGTTGCATTCCTAGGTTGAAATTGAAACCCAAGGGCTTCCTTTAGATCCTCCCAAGAGTCCAACCTCCTCGTCAAACTCCTTGATGAAATTTCATTATCCAAGGTTCTATACCAAACCTTTGTCATACTTGTGAGGTACCTTGTTATAGCACACACTTGTTGTGTGCCTAGAAGAACCCTAACCCTACAAGGAACTCCTCCATGTCCTAGAAGAAACACTCAAGAAGATGTCCATCACACTCACCATCATATCACTTTGGTTCCTTCAACTTGGGGAGCTTCACAACTAAAGAAGAGATGAACCCTGATGCTTTCACCAAACCTGATACCACTGATTGGTACAAAGCCACTTCATCTTGTAACCTCATTTGAAACATCAAACTCTTCTCCAGCCTACCAGTAAGTTCCATGATCATCTATTCCATGGTAGTCACCTTCTCCTCAAGCTCATTGAATCTTGTACCCATAGGGTCTCCCATCAACTAGAATTGTGCACCAACTCGCTCAACAAGTCCTTCACCCACTGCAACAACTCTCGATTTACTATCATGGTAACTTCCACCAGCTTCACCTTTGCCCTTACCCTATTCTCTACCCCTGCTGGCCGCTTTATTGAGAAACATCCTGGACAAATCTCTTGCTATACTAACTCAGACACAACTAGACACAACACTGGACTAACTCAATAGGGGAAGGCACAACAATGTTTAACTTTAGGTAAACATAATCCCACAAAACATAAATCATGTGCTCTGATACCAACTGTCATGGGGCCAGCTCTTTGGATCTGGCCGGCCGTGCGGCACCGCTTGTCCTAACCCAAATCCATCATTGCAATGGGAATCTACAAGAACTACGGACTACGCCTTTAGTGTTTACCTGTACATGTAACCCGCAAACATAGTGGACAACAACTTGTATAAAGAAGAGATTAGTAGTAAAAAGAAAGACACACACTTGTAAAGATCGGGAAATTGACTCAACACCCATGAGCATTCACATAATGCAAGAAAATTGGGAGTAACATGTATTTTATTAACTCTTCAGGATAAACCAGTCTAAAATATAATAAACGGGTCAACTGGCCAACGTACACAACAACCACCAAGTCAGGCTCGATCGATAATACTTAGAACCACTCGAATGATTACAATGAACAATTACCTCCCAATGTCTGATTACTCTCTGGCTAGGACAACCCAGCCCCTGCTTCAAAAAATCGAAGACCACAAAACTGCTCATAAACACCCACATGACATTTGCATGGATACGTACTCACGGTCTACATAAACTCAGGTCTAACACACTAGCTTCACAATGATTCGTTTTTCACCACTTTGACAATTCAGACTTGCATTCACCCAAATCACTATGCAAAGAAAGCTCACCATTCATTTGATCAAGGCAGACCAAACTCGTGATTGTAGTTAGGAATGTTGAAGCAACACATCCCTCATAACTACTATGTTGTCTAAAATCTTTCGTTCCAAGTAAGTCGCCAGCATAACCAAATGGCCCCACACATTTCAAACTACAAAACACTTAAAAAACCCCTCTTAAACAAATATACATTTCTATACATATACATATGTATATATCTAAAAATGTTGATAGACCCCTTGGCCCTATATATAGACGCATAACAAAAATGATTAGGTCTAATTCTGACTGCAATCCAATAAGCATACCACTGGACCTTAATAAATCGGTCATAAAATGGTGCCAACTGGCTGGGCCCTGACACATGCAGGGAATGAATGAATGAGTCAATCTATCTATCTATAGACTTGTAATAAAAATGATTAGGTCTAATTCCGACCACAATCCAATAAACATACCACTGGACCTTATTAAATCGGTCATAAAATGGTGCCAACTGGCTGGGTCGTGACACATGCAGGGAACTGAGGGCGGCCATATTTGTTCTACGTTTTCGAAACAATAGAGAACAGACAAAATTTTTGTTTGAGAGATTCGCCTTGTAAGAGAATCCAATACCCAGGGACGGACGTTTTTAATCTTAAAAATGCAAGACACTGTGGATCTGCGCTTCCTTCATCTGGACTTAACTTTCTGTTGAAGCTCTTCAGCTTGACAGTGGCAAAGGCAGTGACAAATATATAAATAATATCATGTTTATATGAAATAAGATAAAACGACAGAGGAAATGCACAAGGATATTGCCGATCTTTATCGAGTACAGCTTGTCCACCACTACGAGACATGTTCGTGCATTGCAGGTGGCTATTGCCGATCTCTATCCTTGGAAGATTTAATAAGTGAATATTCGCCGGAAAAAATTCGCACATTGCCCGAATGCTTTTCATTTTTCTACTTTATGGTGCCGACGGCCCACATGTCTGCTAATAAAATAAGAGCATTTTGCCTTATTATCCGATGGAGCTAATAAAGAATGATGGAACATGATTTACTTGATGGTGGAATATTAGAAGGATTATTTAGTCCCCAAATATATATCAGGTTTTATCTGCCCGTACAGCTTTAAAGAAGCCAACACCATATGTTTGATTCCGATCATGGAGTAGTGAATATAGTTTGATGATGTGTCCGACTTCTTTGAATCATTGCTTGCCTACCACCAGACAATAGAGGCCCTTCTTTGCTCTTAATATTCGTGCTGTCTGCGTCCTAGAAAGAGAGAGAAAAATACCAAGCAGTCGTGCAAACCTAAAACCCATGTTTTACGTGAAATAACGGCAATATCCTTCTTGCCTTCTTTGTGGAACTCTATGTCAACTACAACTAAAAGGGGTCCTACATGTACCATTGCTGAACTTCGGTTGTATGTGAATACATTAGAGTAGAGAAGTGACCGCATTATATTTGATAGATAAGAATACGAAAAAGGGCCCTTACCTCTAGAAGAGGGCACATTAATTTTTGATAGAAGAGAGAACATTAGTTTTTGATAAATAATAATAAGGGAAAAGGGCCTTTTATCATGTATAAAAGATATTGATTATTATATCAATTTAATAAGGACAAAGGAAGTCTTCAAGATAATAGAAGGAGATATGTAAAAAGATACATTGTTAAACAACGATAAAACCAACTAACCATTTACAAGAGAGAAGATTAAATAAGAAGCCTAAAACTTTCATAAAAAGAAATATAAGCCAATAATAGAAAACACATTCCATAACAATCCAAGAGTGAAAGAAGAGAGTACCATTATAGAACAACTCAGGGAATACAGGAAAGCACCACACCTAGAAGCCCTACACACCAACTTTTGGATTGATCTTCAAGCACAAATCTAAGACAACTGAGACAACAATAAACATTGAAATCTAGATCACTAAATCCATCAATGTTAGATAAATGAAATAGAAAGTTGTAAGCGTAACAAATATTTTCGAATTAATCCTCTATATACTTCTTAGGGATGGGCTCCTTCATTGAGCCAATATTGATTAGGAGGAAGGTAAACAGATCCAATTTTTTTTTAGAAATTCATTGGAGAGTTAGTCTCATGATAGTTGTGGGACAAAGAAATACCTTCAAAAATGAACACGTTAGTTAATTTTCTATCTTTTTGACTTATAAATGACTACTCATTGATTTTATAGTTGACTATCCATTGGAATTACATTTACCATGATTTTATTTCTTCTATTGTCTTTTATTTTGAAATTACACTTGCTAGGTTCTTTTTTATTGTATTGTCTTTTAGGTGAATGTGTAATAATTAATTAGATATATTTATAGAATATTTTATGTACACACTTCATTTTAACCATTTTTGTGTCTAAAATACAATCAAGAGCATTTTTTTCATAATTGAGGGCAAGTTTAATCATAAATCATAACTGGACCTAATCTACCTACATAATGGTTTTTTAACTCAAAATAATAATGATACATACCTAATTGGGGTAATGGATCATATTGCATCATTAATCTTACCAAGTGCATCTTAAATTAAATCAACACTTTGCATCTGTATTCACAAGACAATTAAGTGAATACTTGATTGACAAACATAAACATTGCAAAAGGCCACTATTTTTTTAATTATTCATTAATCTTAATCAAGCGTAATCATTCCTTTAAAAGGAAAATCCATGGATTTGGAATTATTTTTTTTTCTTAAATTTAAAATTGGAATATTGCCTCCCAAATAGATGACATCACAAGGAAAAATGTGAAAACAAGCAAAGGTTATGACATGCATTATACTTTATTTACACTCTCAATATAAGTTCTTACACACTCTTCCTCTTACACCTCTCTTACACACTCCAGGAAGAACAATGACTGCAATTTTCTTCTACCATATCTTTCAAATTCTAAAAGTCCTTAAATGGAATCGCTTACAAACTTCATGTGTGTTATCATCTATTTGTGTATTGATCCTCAGCCCTCCATATTGAGATTAGATGAATGGTTGATAATGATTCAAGAAAATATAAATAGTAATCTCACACCTCTCATTTCAAGAAGCTTATTCATACAAACTTACTCTGCCAAATTATACACAAAGCTTCAACCAATTCTCATACGAAAGCCAAGCCAAGCCAAGCTAAACCAAAAATAAAATTTAGATAAGGAGAGGTGCTTCCCACATAAGGAATCAAGTATTGAAAATTAATTCTACATCTACAAGCTGACCTCAACCTATTTAGACCGATTCTTAAGCAAATCTTCTAAGGAGGTATAAACATTGTTTTTATCTTATAATATGTATTTATTATTAGTTTTTGCATATATCTCAACCTAGGGATTAGGCTTGCGATATTATTTATTCAATTTTATTTTGATTTTGTTCTATAACAAATTGGGTAATCTTTCTCATATTTCTAAGTTACATAATAGTACCCCTGATGGGACTTGAAGGATTTGACACATCCCATAAACTCTTTTAGACCATTTGTATTCCTATAATCATTAGAGAACCTTCCAATTAAGTTAATTCATAATTATATATAAAATTTTATTAAAGTTCTCTCTAGACCAAACAATGAATTTATTACTGTGTAACTTTGAATTCAACACAATCTTCAATGAAAATTCATATGCAGTAGTGAAATCATCCAAAACATAAAATTAAAACCTTAATCAGCAAAATTATTCATTACAAAAATGAAATCATATTAAGAATGCTTTTAGATATTTTATAACTAATTGTGAGATTACAAGAAATTTTAACAAAATCAATTTTGCTATGGTAAAATCATTTTGAAACAGTGAAATCATTTCTTTACATTTTATGTTATGATTCTATTAAATTATTGAACTAGATAGTGAAATCTTGTTGCATGTTCATGAAATTATCTTTGTGCCATTTTTTGTTCTTATTATTTTGTCCCTATAGGGCTTAATTATGAAATTGGAAGCATCTACAATGAAATATTTTTAGCATAATTTAATAAGTTTTATCTACAATTAGAGAAATCATTATACCTAGTAGCAAAATCATTTTATTGTATTTTCTCTATTTATCTACCCAGGTCAAAACAATAAAATTATCGAATGTCGTAGCGAAATTGTTGACCCTAGTAGTGAAATCATTTTTGTCAGTAGAAAAATCATTTTTGACTTTATTGTGCATGTGTATAGGTTGTAGTAATAAAATTGGGGGATTGGATAATCAAACCAGCCTGAAAATTTATGAAATCATTCTTTACAAGGCTGAAACTTAAAAAAACTCTCTTTCAAGCTCCTTGATTGGTTCATAGTCACATTTATCAAACTTCTAATCATTTGTGTTGCAAGGCCATAACCAAAGAAGTGGTATTTTTTGTTAAATAAATCAATCTTACCTTACATTTAGATTTGGATATACATACATACATATATATATATATATATATATATATATATATATATATATATATATATAGGGTTATATAAAAACTTGTTCATTTTCATTTTATTTACTTTTGTTCAAGTTTGCTTATTGATTTATTATCTTGTGGGGTTGTTTTTATGCATATACTCCCCCTTTTTGGATGACTTAGAAATGAAAAGTTCCAATTTGCGTTTTACCCTAATTTTCATTTTGAATATGTTAGGTGGAGTTCATCACCTTTCTACAAGTCATTAAGGGTGCATTGACTTAGTTAGTCATATTTGAGAATCGTACCAAACCTTGTTTATCCATCATGGTATATAAATTGAAGAGTGTTGCCATTATGAATGCCTGAATTTGTAGTTGCACAACATTATTTGAAGAAAGCAACCATAGGGATTTCTTTCCAATAATTAAGATCAAGGTGTGGTACTCTGTAAAATATCAATCTTGTAAACAAGATTGAACTTATTCATTGATGGACTTGTGCGCATGTATCATGAGGTATGTGAGGAACATCTATAAATTTATGTAAAATTACAAAAAAAACCACAAATCTAATATCACTTCATTGAGACACCTATAGCTGAGGTGGTTATTAAGGGACAATGTCCTCTCATGAATGTCCCAATCTTGGATTACTTCTTAGATGTCTATCCTACCATGGATCATTCATTAACACAATTTTACAAACGTAATAACTCTCAAATATCACCTTACTCTTATGGATATTTTGAGAGAAGGGTGGGGTTAAAATACCATTAATACTTTTTATAATTTATTCAATAAACATTTAAATTTTATAATCCTTTCTCAAGGTGAGTATTTCAAAAATTTAATGGATGTGATACAAACCCATATCATTTACAAAAATTGTCTTTTAATGTTGGTACTTTGTTACTTGATTGTTGTTTCAAAACCTTGTTTATAATTAAGACCAAATTAAAAAAAAATAATTTCAAATCAAACATTTTTTATACACACATAATGAGGTATTATATTGCCAAAATTATGGGTCAAACAAAAGTGACATGTTAAACCTTAGTCTAGATACTTATACTACTTGTCCAAGTCATGTTGTTAGGCTACCAAATTTGAACCAATAGTTTTTTCCTAATCCAAACTACCACTTCAAACCAAGACAAAAATTCCAACTTATTATCCATGTTGCATTGTTATGACATTCATTTTAGTCTGATCCAAGTTTAAATCCAAGTTCCAATTCTAAATCAACCATTTTATAAGGCCAAACAACTTCTAATTCCAAGACCAACTTTTTAACTCTATTCAATCTATGCCAAGACCAAATTCTTATTATAAGTCAAAATTTTAAAGCTTAGTTCAAGTCTTGGTTCCCCATTATCAACCAAGACAAATTATTGTACTCACCTTCACACATTTCAAGGTTCCTAAGGTGTCTTAAATATGTCAAGTTTCTTTTCTTTGTTCATAAACTCAAGCTTCTAAGAACAAAACCTTTCAGGACAAGACCAAATCCAAAATATTTCCAAAAGTTGAAACATTAAACATTATATACTTGAAACCATTGTGACCAATGCATGTGAGCATACCCTTTTAGAAACACATCTGAAACATTTATATTGACATACCTTTGATTTGTGCATTCTAAATTTACATTTACCTTATCATAATCCAATCATCTTACCTCAAACCAATTCTTGAGAAAAATTGTAAGTGAGGTCACATACCAAGTCATTTTTTTTTTAAAGCATTCAATACCTTTTCAAAATGAATATCATAGACCTAAACATGCCTATTTACACACATTGTGGGGCCACTTTTAACCCCTCATTTGATGAGGAGGTAGTCTACAATTCATATGGGTATGATTACTATGTAGAGGATGAATAAAATTAACAATACTTAGATAACATGCCATATAATGAAAAAATTTAACCAACATAAGCCATACCTTTTGATTGTATCACCTAGTGTTGAAGAAGGCCAATCTCAACTATACCTTTTGCACATACATTTTGATACTAATCACGAAAATAATCTGATGTAACTTGTAAGTGCTTCACCTAGTGATGAATATCAACAAGATCCATTTAATCAACAATTATTTGGCAACAAAGATAAACATTTTGTTATATTGTTGGAAATTAGTGCAAAGTTTCCCCCTTAGTTTTCCATGGAGGATTTGTACTATTTAGTTAGAACACCTAAAGAAACACATCTTGAGTTATTAGAATACCAAGCTACCTCTATCCAAGATCAAACTTTAAATCAAGCATTAGTGATGTCAGACAAAGGAAAGGGTTAACTAGTTGACCCTACTACATAAAGCCAACTTATTACTTCACAAAAAAAATAAGATAATCTAGATATAACTACTTTAACTAACTTCCTAGCCACATTAAAGTTTAAAATCCCACATTATTAGAGTGAAATCCTCTAACATAATAACCATTGTATTTGTCTTACATATCCGATGTATAATCAAAATCCATTTTCCAAAAAAACATTAATTGTGGATATGTTTAACACACTCATAAATGAAACCAATCTAGTGACTAATCTTGATTCATATTTCCTTGTATATTATACCTAAGATGTCGTGGATTGATCTCAAATAACATATTTAAACCCACATTGGGTACCATACACAACTTATAATAATATTGTTTAATCTTATCCATGACCTCTTCCTTCCAACAATACAAGTATCTTAAAACAACAAATTACAAACCCACATGAGCAGTAATATCAGGTTGTAATTACCCCACTTTGACATGTGGTAGCTTGATGAGTTGAAAAATACACAGAGATTACAAAAAAATAGATGTCTAAAAAAATATAGAACTTCTTCTATTAATTTAAACAAACAAAAGTAATAGGCTTGTTATGTAAAGCTTCAAAAAGTTAACATTCTACAAAACTTAGCAATACTCACCAAGCAGGCTCTATAAAACTTATGAAAAAAGTTCATACTCTTGACCACCTCTATCTTAATCCATAGTTCTCTACCTTAGTCTACCAATGCCATGGATCAAAATCCATTTATATAAATATAATAATGAAGAATAGAGGAGAAAAAATGCAAAGGAAGCCAAAAAATTCATCATCCTCCACTTTGAGGGACTATTGCTCAATAGGAAACATTGCCTCGACAATAAGTTATACTTTAGTTTTCAACCCCCCAGTGTGTGTGACTAAATTGGTCTTCCACTCCAAATGGGTGGTCAATAATTAAAGTAGCCATTGTCCTCCACTCAGACAAGAGTTTAAAAATGGTAAAGGAACTCATTTTTAACAAGAGAATACTTCATAATTATAGATACCCACTAGAAATTCATCCCACACACATCCATATCAAAGAAAATTATTTTTCTTATGTGCCTTGATGGATAATAGTGCCCCATTCCACCTTGTTAATATAAATAATGTTTATGACACCTCATAAGTGAATAGTGTTAGCATGACTAGTGTTTATGAGACCTCATCATAGAATAGTGTCTCCCCACCTCATTATCATGAATCATGATTTATTAATCACATAATTATCCTCTAGGTTAAAATAACTTGGGTCTTACAAGTTTCTTCAATTATAATCCCAACATTATAGGCTACACAAACACATGAACACACAACTCTATTTTTAGTTGATGTAAGATTGCACAAACCCTTGGTTACTCCTGCATCAAACACCTAATGTTTTATAATTTTAGATTAATCTCATATGGATGGGTTAAGTGGTATAATCAATCTTACAATCATCCATTGTAATGACATCTCCTTTTAACACACCACATAGCACAAATATTTGTTCTCTTTCCTTCTCCATTTCTAGTTCCTACTTGCTTGTTTACCTCCTCTCCTCTTTAAACTTCTTCTCATTATCTCTATCCTTATCCTTGTGGTATTTTAGCCTCCATATATTATCTCTTTTATGGTATTTCACCCACCATCAACCATCCTCCTCTATTAATATGCTCTAATCCTCTTTCCACAACTCTACATGACTATATTTTTCCTCCACATGAACCTTTACATGGTTTCCATCTTAATTCTCATTAATTATTTCACTCAAGTAAATATTTTTCCACTCATGGGTCTTCACCATTAATTACCCATAATCATGTAATGTGTATCTAACATCTGGCTCAACAAATATCACATCTGCCTCCTCTTTCAAGAGGGCTCCTCCCTATATGAGTTGCTCATAAACTTCTTCCTCTTTTATGATTTTAAAATCAGATTTGGTACCTTCACATGATTACCTCACTCCATTTTTTTCATTCATGATAACCTTACTCTCTTATGTACCTACTTCTCTCTTCAAGAAATCCATATTTACTTGTAAGGAATCTAAAATCTCCCACCTCTTCTTCTTATTCTTCAATTTCAAACATTTCAATTTGTGCATCCAACATCATCTTCAATTGTGTTTGGATTTTATTCACCATCTTCTCTAGGTATTCCATTTGTGGTACTCCTCCTTTCATACCTACAAAACTAAAACACACTTTGACACATTCTACCTAATGGTTCTCATTTATTGTAAGATACCTCCTCTTGTTTTCTACCCACAACAATGTGAAAAATAACAATTCTCCTCTTGGAAATATTCTCTTGACATATTTCACCCAATACTCTCCTCTTCTTTTAAAGATGCTTCCTCTTGTTTTTTACCCACAACAATGTGAAAAATAAGGAAACAATTATTTTCTACCCAACATAATGTAGAAAATAACAATTTGAGTAAGATTTAAACTTGATCTGATGCCAAATGATGAGTTCAAAAATTCAAATACCTTACAAACACATAGCATTCTAAAAAAGCACACAACCACTTATATTTATTTAAACAATACATAAAAATATACTTGTTCTACAAAGCTTCAACAAGTTTAACACTCCCAAAAATTTATAAATACACACCAAAGAAGCTCTATAAAGCTTACAAGCAAAGCTCATACCCTTCACCACCTATAGCCTAATACAAACTTATCTACCTTAGCCTACCAATGCCATGGATCATATTTCATTTATATAAATAGAAGAATGAAGAACAAGGGAGATAAAATGCAAATGAAGCTAATAAACTCACCATCCTCCACTTAGAGGGACTATTTATCAACAAGAAAATTTACATGCATCATGTGCTTCACTTTAGTTTGCACCCCACCTATATGTGTGACTAAAATTTGTCTCCAACTCCATATTGGTGGTCAATCAAGAAAGTAGGCATTGTCCCACACTTAGACAAGAGTCCAAAAAAGGTAAAAGATGCACTTTTTGACAAGATAACACTTCATAGGTAATGAAAATAAGTTGACTACATACCATCAGATTGAAGCAGTCAATAATTTAACTAATGGGTTTACATGATCTTTCTAATATTAACTTGATAGAGTTATTAAAATAATGAACACCAAGTATTTTTCTATCCCATAAGAAAGACTAATACTAAGTACTAAGTTAGGAGAAGCATAACACATAGAGAGAAACATAGTACTAAGATATCCACCACTTATGTGAGTCTTTTAGTTAGAAATATGAAATTAAACAATATAAATATCCACTCATATCACCATTTAAGGGAATAATTGAGTCACAAAATATAGATGGACATTGAAACACATAATAAGGTAAGATCCTAAAATCATTCCCAAATAGCCATACCATCAAGGGATTCAAGTAGTCAACAATACAGTTAATATTTAAATCAATGAGGCTTCTATTATTAATTTGATTGAGTTATAAAGAAAAATAAAAATAATAAGTGTTTTTCAAGTCCACAATAAATAGTCATACATTCCCATCCTTCATATTAAAATATATATCACTAAAAAATTGAGGAATATTATGTTGACTATATTGTTGACTACTTGAAAGGAATCATGATTAGTTATGGCATAATCACTCATTCAATGCATAATCATTGTTTCTATTATATAATATCAAACCCTTGATCTTAAAATCATTCCTAAATAAGCGTACCATTAGGTTGAACTAGTTAGGAATATAATCAATGGATTTTTATGATCCTCCTATTATTAGCTTGATAAGTGTTTTACAGCCCGATAAGAAAGATCAATACCAAATACTAAGTTAAGAGAAACATAAAACATAGAGATAAACATAATAATAAAATATCCAACACCTATGTGAGTCTTTCCATTACCAAAAAAAAATTAAACATTAGAAACATCCATTCATATCACCATTTAAGGGAATTAACCGAGTCACAAAAGATAGATGTAGTTTAAACACAAATAGGGTAAGATCTTAAAATCATTCCCAAACAGCCATACCATTAGGGGGTTCAAGAAATCAATGATATGTAATCAATGGTTTTCCAGGAGCCTTCTATTATTAGCTTGATTGAGTTATGAATAAAAATGAACATAAGTGTTTTGTGATCCCATCCTTCATATTAAGACAATTATGATCGAAGAACTAAAGAGAATTATTTTAACTATATTATTGTCTACTTGAAAGAATTAATCATTAGTGAACGAATAGTCATTCATTGAATGCATAATTTATTTTTCATGTTTTTGTAATTAGGATATGCTATATAAATTTCATTCAATGTCAGTTACTACTTCAAATAGTACTCACACAACTATACTTTGCCTCCTATAATAAAGTATTAACTCTATTCTTAATTGTTTCAACCCTTGAAGGTATGCTTATTTGGGAATGATTTTAAGAACTTAACCTGTTCTATGAAAGAGATGTGCATCTATCTCCTATTACTTATCTCACATTGATGGCAGTTATAACTATATTTACTATATATATGCAACATGGGTCAAATTTCCAAACATTCAAATTCCTTTACAGTATAAAGTTAGAATATGAAGGTACAAAGAAAAAATAAACTATTGCCACAAGAAAGACCAATATTGAGTACTATTAAGAGAAACATGACACATAGAGAGAAACATACTAGTAAGGAATATGGATTGTTGACTACTTGAATAAATTCATGATTACTTAGGGTATATGTTGTTTCATGTTAAGTATACTATTTATTTCTTGAATGAATTAATGATTAGTTAGGGAATAGTCATTCATTCAATGCATAAATCAATTTTCTATGGCTTGATGCTCTCCCCTCATCTACTAGCATTTACCTAACCTCTATTATTGCATTATCTATGACTCCTCCCAACCCCACCAATGCAGTCACAAGGAATGTTATTCAACAATGCAAAAATCAAAATGTAGATTTCAGTATTTTTAAAACTCATGCCACTTCATGAGATCTATGAAACCTCCTCTTCCCAATTTCCCCTTCCTTAAATGCTACATATAATTCATTGAATAAATTATGCAATCAATGGAATTAAACCAAACTATGTGAATATTAAGGCATTACCCCTACCCCACTAACATAATCAGGTGGAATATTGAACACATACGAATGTGTCAAAATTCCAAAAATTTAAACTCCTTTATATTGTCAAAATTACAAACATTCATGGGCATTTGAATAACTAAAATTTATAAAAAGTATTGTGCATTTCAGAATTGCCTTGTGAGGGAGCTCATAAACCAATTTCAACAACACTAGGTGAGAATGAGGGATCTTGCTAGTGCCACTCAGGGGGTTTAAGAGCTCCTACTAGTGTGTTTGTGATTTTAAATAATGAGAAGTGAAGGGCCATGAATAACTATTTCATTTTTGACTGGAGTGTTGGTGGGTTTAATGCCTTAATAATCATGGTTAATGGAAACAATAATTGTTAATATAAAAAACATCGATTAAGGATGATGGAGGGGTTGCAGGGATAGAGAATGAAATGGGCCCCAGTAGATTGGTCAACATGTAGCATGGAAATAAAATGTTAATGCTACTGCTAGTTATACTCAATGATCTCAAGATGCAAGAATGAAGGGGTAGAAGTTTAATTCTAAGAGAAATCAAATTAATTATATGCGAAAGTGTTAGTTCAATAAAAGGAAATTTTAGTATGGAATCAAAAAAATAATCACTATGGTAGAGTAATAAGGAAAAATTAATTTTTGAAATGAACTCATAAAAATCCAAACAGGCATTTGAATATTTAATGTGGACTCTCAACTTGTGATGTGGAATATAAGGAATTAGAAAATGTATGAGTAGGTGAATTTGAAAATAGTTTGTAAATCCATCTTGATAGGGTTGTTGGGATATAGTTCTTTGGCATTTATAGCAGCTATACATGCTCAAAAAGCATACAAGTGTTAAATATAAATTGTGGGATATGTTGTAATTTTGGAATAACATTGCTAGACCAATGTGCAAGTCACAATAAGAGGTATCTAAATCTTTAACTATTAGATAAGGATGTGTGGGGCCAATACTTGAACAACAAGCTAAGATCCTTGAGAATAATCTTTAAAATTACATCTAGCTAGACAGAGAAAGTGAATTCTAGAGTAAGAAGGCATGTATCCTTAGTTGAGTGCATAGATGCCTAAGTGACTATATTATTTTAATATGAAGCTAGCGTACTTGTACCTTCTAATATCATCTTAATTTTTAGCTTATGTTGTGGGAAGATATGTATATAAAACACATTTCCATGTTAATATAAAGCTAAATTTCATGCTAAATATTATGTGTGTGTGAGTTCATTTTATTGCATGGTCTCAATTAGTTCTTCACCAACCTCCCTAACCATAGACTGCATCAAAATTAAACTATTTTATTCTTTTATATTTTTACCAATTTTAGAAAAAAATAATAATTAAGAAATTAGAGTTGAAATAGTACAATTTTCATCTTTAAATCATCTTCTAATTTTGAATGCCAAATTGAAATTATCCTTTCAAATTTAAGAAATGTTTTTATAGGAATCAATTCTCGACTTAAGCCTCTCACCTCCATAAACTTAGTCAAAATTTTAAATAAATCATGAAAAATTATGTGTGTAAAACATTATCTCGAATAATATATACTCATTATAAACATTACTTACCATTTTATTTTAATGGATTTCACATATTTATTTAATAAATATTCAATAACAAGAAATATTGATACATGTTAATATATACTGAGCACTTGATTTATAACAACCCCTATAACATATCAAAAACAATCTTATACCATTTATTTTAATGTTTAGCATATAAATGTTATTATAATAAGTAAAAATATAAATAAATATAAAATTTTATTATTGCAAGAAAATTATTAATATTATTTAAAAAAATGTAGAAAGATTTATATTATAAGTATAATCTCATTTAAAATTTAATCAAAATGATGTAGTCTCTCAAATGTATAAACACTAATAAAATTCAAGAAGACATATTTATGTTAAATAGAAAATAATATGTAAAATGGATTATCCTAAAATTTATATAAGTTTAAAAGTTAAATAAAGATAATTAATATTTATTAAAATTACCATTTATTATTATATATATAAATTAATTTCTTAATATAATTAACAACAATTATATATTTATATTAAATAATCATTTAAAAGTAATAATTATAACTTAAATAAAATATATTATTTACCTAATTCAAAAGTGACATAACATTACAAAAGTTGTCTCCATAAACCTCCATATCATTATCAACTAACCCAAAATTTCAAATTGAAGATCTTCAAACATCATAATATTCAAGCTATCATGTTGAACCTCTAGCTCATTATGCTATTGAATAATCTTTTATTTTATTTTTTAAAGTCATTTTCATAATTAATATAATATTCATATTTTTTTTTTCCTTTGATTTGTGAATATATATTCTTTTAATATGGTTTTTTCTGAAATAAGTTTTAAATATTATTAATGATATTATTGACAACACAATTTTTTTCTTCAAATGTTTTTATATCAATCATTTTTACTTTCTTATAAATGGATGATTTTGAATTAGTTTTTAAGTAGTCTTAGTGGTATTAGTGACATCACCCATTTCTTTATCAAAAGTTTTTAGCATCAAGTTTTTTATATTCTTATAAATATTTTTCCATCCATTTCATTATCACCAATACCCTTAATGTCAAGTGATTTTTTTTTATAATTTTATTTTTAAATATACAATTAAAGTAATACCTCATGATAAAAATACAAATCACTATCTTTATAAATCAATGAAAAAATATTTCTAACCTTAAAAAATCCCTATACATATTCATTCATTATACTATGCACAACACAATAATGTGCATACAAGTTTGACATATGTTCCATGTACCACCTTAATTTAATCCATGATTTTTCATTCTGAAAATATTCATGACAATAAAATATACCCTCCAAAATTCCATTGACATATTATACTACCTATAATGGAATTTCATAATTTCTTCTTAACACAAATTAATCATTAACAAACATATTCCACCACTTCCCTAAAATCTTCATGTTTTAGGGATGAAACAACCACGCCCATTTCTTTCATTATGAAGGATGAATTATTACTACGCTGACCGTAACCAACATACAAACTTAGTGTACGCTGAAGTGATAAGTCTGGGCCGCATCATCCTCCCCATTGAAGTGGAAAAGTCTCTAACACCAAACTGTTGTTCATCCTCATAACATCCCATGCCAAGACGCCAAAAAAAAATGTGCATAAAGTTTGTGACATGGAGAGACCGATGTGGATTGCATTTCATCTAGTGATTAGAAATGGGGATGTGAAGCTCTAATGACAATGACTTGGATTTGTAAGCATTGCAACACACATTTCACGGTATCATTGCAAACTTGTGTTCCCCTGTCAACCATTTCCGCTTTCCCATCTTTGATCCTTTATCCGTGAACTATTTCCAAGAATCCCTGCAACTTAGATCGAACGGATCAGAAGAGGTTGCTTCCGAGTAGGGGCATCGTTGAGTGGACTAGAATCCTGAGTTGCAACTTCCATCGAACAGACCATGAGAGATTGTTTCCGATCAGTGGTACCATCGAACGAAGCGAGGTCACTGCAAGGGGTGAGGTTAACGAGCACGTTTAAGTAAGGACGAGTTTGCGTTGTTCAATCTTAACTAGCAAACAACATACACAGGTTGGTTTCCATGCCCTACATCTTGGTTGGCGTGGAATCCTCTAAATGACATGTTTTCTGCCATAATGCCCCGAAAATGTGATAAAATGTCTCAGTGAAATGTATTTTAATATGTGAGTTTTATTAACATTAAACTCATGTTTCACTTGTGATTTATTAGTGTAAATATTTGTTTCATTTAATGGTTTTACTCTATATATATATTATTTAACTTGTTTATCTAATTGTTTTACTTTATATATATTATTTAACTTGCTTATCTATTATTAAATCATAGATCATTGAAGAAGATAATCCCATATGCAAAAAGATGTTGGATAATGCTTATCTTCCATCTACATCTGTATATTTCTTGAAATCATTGTGCTATCAAGTTAATTGGCGAAGTATTAACTATGAATTTTGAAAACTGTGAGCTAATAAAGTTATGAATTTTGTGAGATACAAGCTTTATATAATCAAATTTGATTATGGAAATTATTGCATTTATCCTTACATAATTCTTAATACAAATAGGGTTATCGTTACAACAAAAAGTATGTGTTCACTCTATTAAAAATCAACTATTGACCAATTTTATCATTGTATCAAGCTAGAGGTTCTGCTAATGAAAATGTTTTGAAATTTTGAATAGTTTTTAATTTGTATTCTCATGAATTGCTACGATGAAAACTACAGATCTAAGTGTTTCATCTGCAATCCATTATCCTCTAATTGCCAATAAAAACAAATTTGCATGTGTTGGTTTCTGGTTGGCCTAGAACAAGTTGTACGCCCTTGGCATATATTTTTTCTTACAAAAAACACTTGCATGGCTTTTGGTATTTGACGTATAAGCCTTTTTTAAAAATCTATTAGATTGATCCTTGTATAGTGTACAGCGTTGCCGAGATCTATGTGAACTTTTGGAGCACTGAATTTGGTCTCAAGTGACTTAGGGCGTGGGAATGAGTGCCCTGACAAGAGTGAAAACCAGCGCAACAGCGTAGTTTTGGTGGAAAGAATACATAGAAAGGATATTTTATCCCTCTCTGAATTAGCTTCCACACTTTCTGCCGAACTTCCCTAGACATCTCAAGTTTAATGCCAAAATCCAAGCTGTTTACATTCTCTGCATCAAAGCTGCTCTTTTCTGGTTAATAATCTCGCACTACAGCTTGGCCGCGTGCCTTTATGCAAGCTTCTCTGCCAGAACAGAACAGTCAAAGGTTATATCACGTGTTTTAGAATACATTGAGTGCAGTCCGACATCTTTCTCCTGGTAGAGTCCTTGTCATTCCTTGCATGCTTATTCCTTCACCGTCCACCTAGGCCCTCTACGCCAACGTGCCTCTAATTTGTCCATGTCTCCTCACGGTGCCATTCAGCTTGTGCATGCACCAAACAATCCCGTCGTGGTTTTCTGAAACCATGTTTTTTTGGTCAAACAAAGGTTTATAAACCAAAGCCATTAAGGTATTAAGTTGATCACATTCTAATAAAAAATAACAGGGCATTTTCCAATGTAAATGCTTGAAAGTGTGAAAATCCGCATTAGCTATATGGGATTTTTGTAATACTTTTGAGTAGAGGATGTTTAAGGTATCTAGGCCCATTAAAACTAGAAGTTTCTTCTATATAGTCCAACTTTTAAACATTGGGATTTTATTGGAGGTGGAGATAGTTATAAAGGCGAAAGGTTTATTAATGGTGGCATAGGTTTTTTTAAAAACAATATTATATAGGGAAAGTTGTATTAGTACATTGCTCTTTATAAATGATTTTTAGCACAATATAAATGATAAGAGATATTGTCAAGAGATTTTATTAAGATTGTTTATTTTTTTGTCACATTCCAAATCATTTCGTTAGATGTAGATGGAGGGTGAAGTCCTATTTAGCAAGATATCAGACCTCCTCACAGGTAAAATAAATTTCATTTTTGCTTCTTCTTCATTGTTTTTGGACCTATTTTTGTACTTGTACTCTTCACAAATGCATTATGGGCAAATCTCGATGTCCCTCTTTAATTTTTTACATTATCAAATGTGTCATTTTTTTAACATTACAAGCACTAATTACTCATGGATGCATTATCAGTCAGGTTCGATGTCCAACACTCAAGCACATTGTGTTACTTGTAAAATTTAGGGAGTCATCATTGATTTTATTAGGGGTTTACTATGGTCCTTGCTTTCTCTCTTTTTTGCACATAATTTTTTCAACTGTTAGTGTACAAATTTGATGTCAAGTACATTGATTTCTCAATTATGGATGCATTGTCAATTGCCTTCGACGTCCATTTATTGAGCATGTATGGCAATTTTGAACTGATTGCTATCTTTTGTGTGGAACCAACTCAACTTAGTTTAAACTCCATCTCAAGAGCATGTACTATTACATGCCAATTCTCACACAGATTGTTCATTCGTGGATGCATTTCCAGTTGAGTTTGATTTTCCTCATATTGAGCATGCATTGTTCCTATAACTCAATGGGTCATTGCAAGTTGCATGGTGTAGTATTGTATTTACATGGTGTCTCTACTCTCAATTTGGGTTACTTGTGATCATATTGAATCCACTTGAGAGATACCTGATGAGGAAAGATTCTACTTTAGTAGTTCTTCCTGGAAGGATGAACTATTCTTCATGGTACTTGTACATGGAACATTTTATCACAAAATTGGATGTTCTACCATTTATATATGTAAGGTTTCTAACTCCCACTATGAAATGATTGGGCCAACTCATGTGACTTCATTTCTGTCACTTATTGATGGATACCACCATGTGGGGCACACAGAGTGTCCTAACACTACTTGGAGTAATCTTCATAATATTTTCAGAGAGAATTTTGTAAAAATTGTAATATCCTATTCTCCTCCTCCTCCTTTTATCTCTTCTAAGATTTTACTCTCTTTCTACTCCTATTATTTCTTGTGATGACATATTTCTATATAGAATGTTACTCTTACAAAGCCTTCACATATTCGTACTTTGTACGAATATATTGTCTTCAATGAGAGTACACCTATTCAGAGAAACAATTACTCATATGTTCTTGTGGATACTCATTTTATAGATTTACATGCTTCATTTACAACATGTTATTCATTTTTTATGGTTATTGATTCATGCTCTTCCCTTTACATGGACATTATATCATTAAATGTTTCATATCCTTCTTCTGAAGGTCTACTCCAATGGTTTTAATTTTAATTCTTATGTGTGATATTTCAATACCTATGCCACACTTCAGATTTGAACCATATTCCTAGATATTCATACTACCACCTTCATATTCTATCATGGAAGGAATAAATTTTCATCCTAGTTATTTTGTTTTTGCTCTTGAAAATGGAAAAAAATTATTTGATGCTAATAGGCCTTCTTCAGTGTTCATGTAGAGGATCTCATCATGAAAATTGTTCATATTTTGGGGCCCTTTTAGTTCATCCTTCTCTCTCTCTCTCTCTCTCTCACACACACACACACACACACACTCTCTCTCTCTCTAAATTGAGGGGGATTCTCTCTATTATTCTATAACTATTTTCATTTACTTGTGTACCTCACCAAGCCTTATTGTTAGGGCCTAATTCCACTACCCATCTAATCTACATTTAAGGGGGTGGTAGTGTAGGTTTTCATTCCATTTAATGGGTTTTCACTAGATAATGTTATTTAGCTTACTTAGGTGTTACTAGGTCATTGGGGAAGATAACCCTGCATGCATAAGGATGTTTGGGTCATTCGTATCTCCCACCTATATATGTACATTTCCTAGAGCCATTATGCTATTGATTTAGTTGAGCAAGTATTAGCTATGAGTTCTGACAATTGTGAATTAATACAACTTTGAGCTATGTGAGTTGCAAGATTTGTGCAATCAATCTAATCAAGACAATTACTACATTTATTCTTACATAATTTTTAATACAAGCAGGTTTGTCATTGTAATATAATTTGTTTGTGTTCACTCTACCAAAGATTAACTATTGGCCAATTCTACTAGTTCCGTTATATTATTAACAATTCTACCATTACAAAGCCATTTTTGGTCCCCAAAAAAGTAATATTTATCATTTTTGTACATTCTTTATTTGTAAAGTAATCCTTTTTTGAATAAGTAGTCAATCATGGTTTTTTTTTACTAGTTATTATGTACCTATTTGGTTTTTTTTTTACTATAACATTATTCTTCTATTTTTGCAATTGTTAACTTCTAAGTTGTATGTGTTATGTGATTGTGGTGAATGTCATTATCCAAATTATACATTTTTTATTCATGGATTCTTAATAAAGTTCATCCATCTATGTAATATAGTTTTTTTTAGTCATGGAAAGTTATGTTCAATAAATATATTATGTACCCTGTATTGTTGGTTTGCTCATCTATGTATCTAATGATGCAATGAGAGGAAGATGGATTGAAATCCTTTCTTTTTGGGAATTATGTGTAGTTAATTTTATCATTTGTGCATTTATGATTCCATGAAATTCACACATATTGAGTTTCCATAATTTTATTTTCAATCAATTTTATAATATTAAATTAGTTACTAGGTAGATGTGCATATGGGTCCCTTCATTACTTTTGTGGGTTAAAAATATTAGTGTTATGTTTATGGTATGGAAATTTTAAATTGATATCTATTTGTTTTTTATTTTCAAATAAATATTTTATATTGGAATTTTGAATTCTCAAATAAGATTATGATATGCTGGAATGGTTTATATGGAGATGCAAATAGGTGTCCTACTATAACTTGATTTGGTTTGGAATTGAATTTTTATGTTCTAATGTAAATGTCTAATCTCTTTGTTTGAAAGTGATATAAATGAATTAACATCTAAATATAAATAATCATAATATTGTAAATTCAAACATTCTCAAAGTTTCTTACATGTTGTAGTTTCACATCCATTCTTAGAAATAGTTACCTTTCACATACACTACTCATGGCTTCAATAAATATTAATTTGCATTGTATTATATTAATATTAGTTCTATGATTTGTTTTTTTATATTTATAACATATTCATTTTATACAATTTAATTTATTATCCACCAAATTTCCAATCATAATCTATATCACAGAGGGATCGGTTGATTTTATTATAAGGAATGAATAAGCTAATTCAAATTCATCATTAAACATCCATAGTCAATGATACTCCTATATTAAACATTAAAATAATAATGTGCA